>VUQI01056197.1:0-22695 GCA_015106735.1 Paratilapia polleni | reverse complement strand
GGGGGACCCACACTGGAAAGTTCAGCAACATGAAAAGGCCTAATTTCTACAGGAGGCAACAGTGGTGGATGATCACAGGATCCTTTCTATGATGAAGTAAATCCCCTTCACGACACTGAGCCAAATGAAGACGGGCAGACATTATCCAGATCCATAACGAGAAGATGTCACGAGAGCAAGTACAGAGGGTTCACCACAAGGTGCTGACCATTTAAAGCCTCAAGAATAGAAAGGCCGCATTAAATGTTGCCCAAAACAAACAAACAAACGAACAAACAAAACAACAACAACAACCAAAAAAAAAAACAGCTTAAAATGCCAGACCTGTTCTGGAAGAGCATTCTTTGGACAGGTGAAACTAAGATAAACCTGTACCAGTACAAGGGAAAGATAAAAGTATAGAGAAGGAATGGCTCAAAATCCGAAGCATAGTACCTAACCTATAAGCATATACAAACAGGAGGTGATGCGTGGGCATGTATGGCTTCCAGTAGCACTGGGTTACTGGTGTTTATTGATGGTTTTACAGAAGACAGAAGCAGCAGAATGTATAGGGATATACTGTCCTATCGGATTCAACTGTCAGTCAGCAACATCTTTTGCAACAATGGCGTTCCTTCCCTTAAGGGTTTCAATGGAAGATCAGTCGTGCACTGAAGCTGTCAGTATTTTTTCCTTTAATTTGTTACCCATCCAGTTCTGGCTAGCGTTAAGACCAACAGTAATCAACAGACAGGCACATAATTTTAAGTTAAGACATCAAGGAGGCAGCCCCTCTTAGTTGCACATCATAGGAACTCCGACAATATGGGTTGTTAGAGGCCCACAGTGCACAGACGGCTTTGTGACTGGAGAGATCAGGTATGTGCCTACCCATACTTCACATAAAATTTCAGTTCTTTGATGCGCCTTATTAGAAGAATATTTGACACTGTCAAAATAAATAGTAAATACTATAATTTGATTGGAGCTAAAGATTCACTTCTTGAGTGGTTTGTCTGATTATAATATTTGGACCGAGTCTATTCCTACGTGATGCCATGTAGTTAGTATTTGCCTGAATGTTCGCAGTGTCTCCAAAAGACTTCAAACAAATTAAAACAAAATAATAAAAAATAAATAAATGGATATTGGTACTGAACATCGGCCAAATTGTTATTATAAACACCAATGTTTTATTGGCCCGGAATTTCAGTTAGTGAATGCCAAGTTCAGATGCTTCTGTCTTTACCAGGCCCCTGGCGCTGGGGTAAATCACCGGAAGTACATCGGATTGAAGCTACAGATGTGCACTTGTTCTGAACGACAGGACGTAACGGACGGGCGTCGTGCAGAGGTAGGGTTAACACTATTTAACCTCCCTCTATGGATATTTTCTAATAAGGTCGCCAGTTAGTTGTACACTAAGTCATATTACCAGTTTTGTAGTGAAACATAGATATAATAAACAGGCTGCTGTTGAGCGACATACGAACGTTTTATACGGTTTTTCATGTGAATAAAAACGAGCGCACCCTGTTTGTACGAAAGTAGCCTGAGCCCTTCAGGGAGCAGACAGAGGAGGGGGTCGACAACAAACGCATTTAGAACGAATTACCGACGAATTACTTCATCGAAGCCCACCGAGAAACCATCAGTTCTCGGTAAGAAACAATTCAGTTATATTTAATGGTGATGATATTATGCAAGTCTTCAATGATTGGCTCGGCGAGATGAAAGGGCGACACGTCCGTTATAATTTGATAAGGCTGTGCGGTTATGTTTGTCTAAGCGAACGGGGAGGATGGTATTGATGCAGTGATAAAAGCTTCATGTTTATGAAACCTATTTTTTAAAATGATTACCAAATGATGGGAAAATAATGCGATCGATCCCCCTGGATATCTTTTAATGTTAAATAGGACACGGATTGAATAAGGCTGTTGCGGCTATACGGCCTATATAAATATATAAATGGGTGTAGCTACAACTATAAATTGTGTCTTGTTGATCGTTATGAAATAAAAAGGTTATCATTGACTCTTTTGCATCTCAGCCTACATAATACACTGAAAATGAAGGAATGTTTGTTTTTATAATTTTTGATAATTTTTTTTCCCCCCACTTTGATGCACTTTTCTTTTTAGGGCCACGATGGGGAGGTTGTGTGAGATGGCTCTTGTGTCCCTTCTTATTATGTCGCTTTTAAACACTGAGTCGACATGGGCTAAAAGAGGAAGCAGCAGCAGGGGAAAATCCTCATCCAGCAGCGGCAAGGGTTGGACACATTCAAAGACATCCAGCTCTCAGCCAGGAAACTACCCTCGTCAACCACAGAGTCCCAATCAAAACAACAATCCTTATCCTTCTGGCGGAAGTTACCCTTATCCCAAACAAAACCAGCCAAGTTATCCAGGAGCTGGTAGTAACCCAAACCAGTATCCTGGCAGAGGAAATCCTGGAGGTTATCCAAACCAGAACCCTGCAGGTGGATACCCAGCAGCTGGAGGGTATCCTAATCAAAACCCAGGGAGAGGAAATTATCCAAATCAATATCCACCTGCTGGAGGCTACCCAGCAGCAGGAGGCTACCCCAATCAATATCCAGCCAGAGCTGGTACCAACCCTGGAGGCTACCCAGCAGGAGGCTACCCCAACCAATATCCAGCCAGAGCTGGTACCAACCCTGGAGGCTATCCAGCAGCAGGAGGCTACCCAGCAGGAGGCTACCCTAACCAATATCCAGCAGCGGGTGGCTATCCACAGAGCCCAGGCAGGTATCCTTACCAGTATCCAGGTGGTTACCCAGTCCGAACTGGAAACACACAACCGGGTTGGAATGTGCCTGGTGCAAATCCAGGAGGTTACCCTGGTGGTGGGATTGGTGGTTACCCCAACTGGAACCCAAATAATAAGATCCTCAGTCCCCGCTTTGGTGGTGGAGGCTATGGATATGGTGGTTATGGGATGGGAGGATCTCCTTTCTCTCGTTCCGTGCAGAACATGGGGTACATGCCCAAGTCCACAGGTTTTGCCAAAAAAGCCATGATGGCTGCAGGTGTTGGTGCTTTGGCTGGAATGGCAGTTGGCTATGGATTAGGACGCTTCCCTCGACCACATTTCACTTTCCGTAGCCCCGAAGAGGAGTACTACTACAACAATTACATGTACCGTCGTTATGGCACCCAGTCAACAGATGAAAAAGACTCTGGCCATGATTATGTCTACAGGCCTCCTCCACGGGCCGAGTCCTATGAAAGCTTCATGAGTCGTTGTATGAATTCGACTGATACTCTTAAAGATCAACGCTCTTCCGCCTCTAAGAGTGGAGCTGAGGAGGAGGAGGATGACACCGTCAGCATCGAGGAGATTGGGTACCCAGCCCTGATTGAGCAAGTGAAGTCACAGCGCTGTGTAGAGAAGTACATGAAATACTCTGAGCAATTTATGGAACGTAAACCTGCGCAACAGTTTCAGCCAAGTCGCTGTAGTGGTCTGAGCTATGGGTTGATTAACCTTCTCACTTCCTCCCTTGTGCTACTGTCCAGCATGCTTCTGCTCCAGTGAGAGAACAGTAGGCTTCGAATGCCTCCATTATATGTGCCCGTTCATGACCTGCTCATATTATAGTGCATCCATAGCTGTATACTTTCAGACAGTACAATCTTTAATATCTATTATATAACAAGACAATGACATGTATATACTAACTAAAAGAGTCAGTTTCAGATGGAGTCCTCAGTTTAAAGTGTTACAGTTGGCTCTTCTGTCTTTGTTGCACGCTATATTTTTAATTTACTTAATTTATTTTGCACTCCTATTTTGCACTTTTAACTCTAGATTATTGGACACTGAATGCACAGATAAACAGATTCATGGTTGATGAAGGAAAATAGGACAGGAGAATTACTTTAGCAGTTTTGGTTGTTTTGTTTTTTTTTTTAGGAATACTAACAGGGCAGTTTCTTTCATAGTTTGGATAAGAATGAAACAATAAATGCTTCTAGTCTATATTGTGGTTTATAGTCTGTGATAATGTTTGAAGCAATCTCTTTGGAGGGTTTAGGTTTTATGTTTGGTTTTGCATTGTTGTATAACGGCAAAATCAATTCCTCTTAGTTTCACTTCACAGACCATATGAACAGATTGAAGCATCTCCTGGTCACTAATGTTTTTTGCAGATTGCTTGATGATAAAGAGGATTCCTTGTAAATAATTCAGCCAAACTTCCCTCATGCCCTCCTCACCATCTAACTTTACTGAGCAACAGAGACAGAAATCAAAATAAAACTAAAGGTGTCCTCGGTGGGAAGAATCACCCTGTTTCATATTTAATATGTGGTACTTACACCATTATTCCCGGTTCTCTGCAAACCGTGTAATAGCCTTTGTGAGAGTAGACGGGAGTCATGATGGGTCCTTTAATGAACAGAAAATGTTGCTACCTTGCCTGCAGCTGTCGAGAGCAGTGTAGATGTCAGTTACACTTCTTGTGGACTTTTCTCTGTATTTCCTAATCACACTCATCACATTTCTTTAGTTTCTTAACTGTGTTCAGTTGGACAAGGCTAAAAGTGGATCTGGTAACACTGGAACTGCTTTCCTGTATCCTTTTGCTTTCTGCCATTTTGTGTGTGACTCATTAGAAGATTTGTGCCCATAAACAGCCTTGGTTTTGTACCCATGTCCCCTGGCGTACTTTAACTTTCCAAAGAAACTTATTTTCCAGTTGTCTGGTCTAGAGCCGGTCATTGTTTCCACGCATCTTCCTCTGATCTCCTTCATCTTCTTGTAGCATGGAGAAATAGTCATAGGCCAGATTTTCTCGGGTATGTAAATACTACAGTTTATTTTCATCCCCTGGCTGTCATGGTTCAGTCTCTAAGATAATGACTACTAAAATGTGTTCTCCTTTTTTTGTGCTTGCTTTAAGAGTAGTTTTTGTTTTTATTCTCCCATTTTATTATTATTTTTCTATCCCTGAGTTCTGTAAAGTACTCTGGAAAAATGTTATGTAAATTAGGCTTGCAAACCGGGATTTTAAATAACAACAATCACACATATACACATTGTACAGTGCATCTTGAAGTGATTGTATGCACCCTTTTATATGTATAGTACCACTGTCCTGTGTATTGTTTTTTCACATTTCTTTTATTCTCTCCTGTTAATAAACATTCATACTTGACCATTGCACTTTTGATTTTTTTGATTGATTCTTGCAAAACAATTTAAGTTGATGAGAAATTAGTTTTACCTTCTATCAAGGATGTGGAATATCTGTAAAGTGCACTTATTTCCCCTTAGTACTGGATATTCTGTAACTTTGTAATTGAACTCATATTGCGATTGTTTTTTTTGACTCAGAATTGTAAACATTTCGTGTTACTTATCAAATGTTATGACAAATATGGTTGAAGATGGTTTGTCATGGATGTTTATGTGTTAAATAAAATACATCACAGAATGCTTTCTCTGGCTTGTCACATCTTGATCTTGTTTTGAGTAACTGATGTTAAATTAATAACATCTTAGTGCAGAAAAAAATGTCATTGCAGTTACTTGCAGTTCATGGCAGACAAAATTTTAAAAACATGTTTTTCTTACATTTTTATATTCAATATTTTCAGTTTCAGACAAGAAATTTGTTAATCACAAAAACTATACCTTTGGGCCCAGACCCATAGTTCCACCAGTTAGTTGATTGGCAGACTTAATTTTCTTTCTTTCTTTTTTCTTTCTTGCTTTCTTTTTTAACAATATTTCAAGCCAGAATAACAAACATTTGATGGGTTCCAGCTTAAATTGGAGAACTGGCTGCTATTTCATATAGTAAATTGTCTTATAGTAATATTTATTTATTTTTCTAGTAAATTGCTCAGACAAATTAAGATATCTACATTGCATTGAGCATTTAAAAAATCACATTCATTTACAGGAATTTTTATTCTTTTAATGTTTTATAAACCAATCGCTTACACTGTTCAAAAAATCAAGGGAACAATTGATCATCACAGTATAACACAAAATCAAAACTTTAAACTTTAGTTTAACAATCTGTCCAGTTAGGAACCATAAACCCTTGTGGATCCATTTCACCTGCTTTGGTGCAAATCAAAGTGACAACAGGTGCACTGGAGAGGCAACAAGAGAACCCCCCAAAAAGGGAATGGTTTTGGAGGTGGTGGCCACAGACCACTGCTCCCTCCACTGTGTTTTTTTTTGTCTAGGTAGCATGAGATGGTACCTGCAGCCCATTCAGGATACACATGTAGTCCAGCTCGTCCAGGTTGGCACATCCATACGTGCCATCACAAGAAGGTTTGCTGTGTCACCTAGCACAGTCTCAAGAGTGTGGAGGAGATACCAGGAGATGGACCAGTACAGGAGGAGACCTGGACCGAGCTGTAGAAGGACATCATCTTAACAGCAGGACCGGTATCTACTCCTTTCTGTGAGGAGGAACAGGAGGAACACTGCCAGAGCCCTACAAAATGACCTCCAGCATGCTACTCGTGCATGTTTCTGACCAAACTGTCAGAAACAGACTCCATGAGGGTGGCATGATGGCCCAACATCCTGTAGTGAGACCTGTCCTCAAGGTCCAGCACCATGCAGGCCGACTGGCATTCACCAGAGAACACCAGAGCTGGCAGATCCACCACTGGTGCCCACTTCTCTTCACAATTGAGAATAGGTTCACACTGAGCATGTGTGACAGATGTGAAAGAGTCTGGAGATGCTATGGCAAACATTGTGATGCCTGCAACATCATCTGTGAAGAGAACAGGTGTTCTTTTACTGTTTTGTGAGTGGTGTACTTGATAGTTTAGTTAAGAAAAATAATCTACAGTTGATTATATTAACAAAATCCTGAAATGAAGCCCTGCAGTCATACACTGATGAAATCCCCTAAAAGTTTTGTACTCTACATTGATAAACAGCTTATTAATTTTTGTGAGTCTAAAAGTAATCAGTTTAAGTTTATCCACTGGGCCATCATAATGCAATCAGTGTCAAAAGTGCTTTTAATTTTAGATGCATTAAACAATTAAACGCAGTAGAGATCATTTGTTCAAAGGAGCTTTAATTTAATTTGATAAATGACTGCTTTCTCATTAATTAGATAGTTGATCACACATCTCTTATCCAAGCTGCTGTAAAAAAAGGCACCACATGTCCCAGTCTGAGAAAGAGGTGAGTCATGGGAGCAGGGGCAGCCCCTTTTACAAAGGCTCTCCAGAGAGACTGGTTGCGGTATCCTTGGCCTTGCTGGTAGTAAAGCTGTCGATCTTGCTCAGAGGCGGCTGTCTTGTGGCCATAATGATTTCCGGACCCATGCTTTGGCTTTCCAAGGAACCCCAGGCCATACCCGGTGCCTGTGCCTCCCAGCATCCCAGCTGCTGCTGCTCCTGCCCACTTTATACCCTGCTTGGGGAGGCCTTGATTCTGGGAGGGAGGCACTTTTTTACCAGTACCTCGGCCGTTGAAGCGGCCTCCTCGCTTACTGTATGCATACTGTGCACCTGGCCACAAAACTGCAATAAGCAGCATCCAAATCCACAGTGAGAGAAGCTTCTGCTGGCCAGCCATGAGAGGAGAGCTGCAAAAATACAAAAGAGATCAGGGTGAGTAACCTGAACTTTAGAGGAAAAAAAAAAAAGAATTACTAAAGCTGATATTAAAATGATACAGATTATTTCTGCACTGTATCATTAATTATCATTTAAAATATACAGGGAAGAACTTCTAAAAAAAAAGTTTGTTGGCAGTCAATTCAACTGGCAATAAAGCTTTTGATTTCCTGCAGCTCAGTAACAAAAGTCATGTGCTCCCTAACACTCACACAACAGACATCTAGAACAATCCACATGTTCTGTCAACACTAGGATTAGCTGGGTATTATGTGATGCATTTGTTCTCTCAGTCGTGAGGCATTTGTTTCTCCTAGCTCTGATAAACAGTGCATATCATATAAGTTATTACAAAACATATCAGTGATACATTTAAAAGAGTAACTACACATACATTATTGTAAAACATTTGGGAAAGGGGCATTTTTAAAATTTGCTAAATAACTGTGATTAAAAATGTAAATTTTTGTGTTTGCACAAACTATCTTGCTATAAAAAAAGATTTTTAAGGTAACATAACAATTTATTTACCTTTCTTAGGAGTCACTCAAATAGGCCGTGATTCTGGAGCGGCAGTCCTTTTTCAAACCACAGCACTTACAGTGCAGCAGGTGGTTTTCATCTTTATTTCCATACTATCATCCAGCCAACACAGTCAGCAAAGCTCCTCCTCCCTCCCCCCCACAAAAACAAAGCCTGTTTTGCTATTGGTTCTGCATCAATAATACAGAACAGTTTAAGGTTTTTGCTGACGGTGGTCTTTTACATGCAGTGTCAGTTTTCTCACATTACTCAGCAAATGGAAATGACACACTTCTGGTTTGTAACTTCTTTTTTAGTAAAACCTTATAGGTTTATGCCTACAGGATTCCTATGGAAGAAATATAAAAAAATATGGAAAAAATATCCTAATTCTGAGATTAAAGTCAAAATTCTGGGAAAAAAAAGTTGGAATTCTGACTTTTTTCTCATGACCCAAAAATATATAGATATATATATTTTTTCAGTGGCCCTAATCCTCTTCCATGGAGATTCTGATGCTCTGCAGTGGTTTTGGGAATAAGTATGTTCCTTTTAAGGCAGCCCTTTAGATGGAAGTACTGCCTGTAGAAAGTGGAAGCAGTCAAGACAATTATTATTGCATATTTATCAGTACATTTTTTTTTTTTTAGGATTCATTAAAATGTAAAGTCACAACCAGACTTACTGAATAAAACTGAGTTTGGTGATAAAAAATACATGTATGGAGAGTCTTAACTAGTTTTGTATGAAACAAAGAATAAGCCTGTAATGGAAAGAAAAAAGAGAACTCAGAGGACGTAGAACAAGAGAGATGCTTGTTTTAAAACATGAGTCTCTTCCAAAGGCTAAAAGATCAGGAGCAATCCTTCTGGGGAGACTGACCATCTTTGTTTGTGTCAGGAATTTAAAGGATCCCCTTGAGGCTACATCTTGCATAAGTGTGGCATTGTTTGGTTTGACTTATACAGTGGCTTAAAACAGTTAAACATCCATGTACTTTCCTGCATGCAGCTAATTACTTTTTTCTTATTTTACTGTGTTTTCAGAGCTTTACAATTACACAATACCAAATTCAGTGCAACAAATTTTATATAATCACTTGACAGATATTCAAATTTCTAAAGGATAAGCTGATAAAATGATTTAGCACACATCGCCCATTGTACATTTTTTTTCAACATAAAAAGAAGTGATTCATTAGGATCATCAGTAGGTGAGAGAAAAATTTTATTTTACCCGGATCCAGGTAAGCACAACAATGACTGTTTTTTGTGTTTAAACAATTTACAGTATAATACAGTAACAACGATTTCTCATTTGCACATGTTTCAAAGTGGCAAGAAATAAAATAAAACCCACTGTTTGTGTTTGAGGTGGTTTGCATTACATGCTCTTTAATGTCAGGACAACACTCATGCTCATCTGGCAATAATGACATATTTCTTGTTTCCTTCATGTGCAAAAACCAAAGTTAAAATGTCATACAAAGAAACATTTCTTCTTCAGGTGATTTGGTGAATCCTGTACATTTCTCTGCATGGAACAGCTTGACTGGAAGCATAATAGTGTCTGCCAGTTTGTATTAAAATGTGTTGAAACCCAGTTTTTCCTTTTGAGGATAAATTAAATTATTCAGACCCAGAAGCTTGTAGTGGGAAGCTCTATGTGGCATTACTGGTCCCCTTTTCTCTACAGAAATTATATGACATTCTCAAAGAGCTGCATGGAAGCCATTATATTTTCATCCTGTTATGGAAAGAACAGAGATATAAGAAATATCAACTTGGTTAATCAACATGTGGCAAAATATGTTTCTTTGGTTAAGGATTTACCTTTTGGCAGGTTTCTATGAATTCATCTATTGTCACCACTCCATCTCTGTTACGGTCCATTTTCTGATCCATATTATAAAAAACAGTAGATAACATGAGCTAAAGTGCTAAACACAGTGCGGTACTAAACACAATGCCATGAAAGCTTTTTTGTTGCTATTTATTGTTCATTTCTTTCATGAGTGACTAACAGAGAATAGGTGTAACCTGTAGAATAATAAAAACACATTCAGATCGCACCGGGTGCCACTCCTGTCAGCTAAGAACAGCAGCTAAGAACAAGATGATAGAAGACTGGAAAAACGTTGATTGGTCTGATGAGTTGCAATTTCTAGTGGTAGGGTCAGAATTTGGTGTAAACAACATGAAAGCATGGATCCATCCTGCCTTGTATTAATGGTTCAGGCTGCTGGTGGTGTAATGGTGTGGGGGATATTTTCTTGGAACACTTTGGGCCTCTTAGTATCAACTGAGCATTGCTTAAAGGCCACAGCCTACCTGAGTATTGTTGCTGACCATGTCCATCATTTTATGACCACAGTGTACCCATCTTCTGATGGCTGCTTCCAGCAGGATAGCATGTCATGTCACAAAGCTCAAATCATCTCAGATTGTTTTCTTGAACATGACAGTGAGTTCACTGTACTCAAATGGCCTTTTGGATGTTGTGGAATACAGCAGCTGTGTGATGCTATCATGTCAATATGGAACAAAATCTCTGAGGAATGTTTCCAGCACCTTGTTGAATCTATGCCACGAAGAGTTAAGGCAGTTCTGAAGGCAAAAATGGGTCCAACCAGGTACTGGCCAGATGTAACAAACAAAGCGGCTGGTGAGTGTATATTTACATGTGTGGTTTTGTAGATTAAGCATACCTGGAAGAATTTCTCCACATGTTCACAGGGGGAATCGTCTCGTACACTGGGTAAGGTATACCTGCCCATCATGTCATAAATGGAGGTCATGATAGCCAGCATTTCCTGCAGGAAAAATGACAGCAGACAGACACACAGAACATCTTTAGAAATCATGATAGCACAACAGATTTGGATTTTCTTTCATGAAAATTGTTTATATTAACTGACCTCTTTTGTAACATAGCCGTCCTTGTTGATATCATAAAGATTAAACGCCCAACGAAGTTTCTCTGTAACAGATCCTCTAAGCAACACAGATAATCCTAAAACAAAGTCCTGTAAACGCAATTCACTGTTTAATTTTTTAGTCTTTTAAACTACAATTTTAAAACTTGCAGCCCCTGATGTACTCACTTCAAACCGGATGGAGCCATTTCTGTCCATGTCAAAAGCATTAAACAAGAAATGTGCGTATGTGGTTGCATCTGAGAGCAAATAATGGAAAACAGGAAATTAACTTTGTTAACTGGAATGCATGTGTAAAACTGAATAATTAACTGTAATTAAATTTGCTTTTCATCTGGAGGCAGTCAGAAGAATTAAATGGTTTGTAAAATGTACTTAATTTTGCTGTGG
Source organism: Paratilapia polleni (assembly GCA_015106735.1). NCBI lineage: Eukaryota > Metazoa > Chordata > Actinopteri > Cichliformes > Cichlidae > Paratilapia > Paratilapia polleni. Next base: position 11,235 of record VUQI01056197.1, on the reverse strand, counting down.
CAGCTTTACAAAGAAACTGCATCTAGCTAATATAAACTGCACCTTTAAGATATCTACCATATGCTTATTATAGTTTGTATTATCAAGTTACATAATGTACCTCCTTGAGGGAAGAACTGTGAGTAAATGTTCTTGAATGTTTCTTCATCCACTAGCCCACTGGGACACTCCTATTGAAAGGTAAACAAAAACAAAAGAAAAATGAATCGATGAAATAAAAAGAGTGTTTAATTCTACTAATGAGCAGTCATAAACATTTATGGACTTACTGGACACCATTTGTGATTACAGAATATTTGCAACATTTAAGGTAAGACACTCAAAATGAATAGGATAAAAAGAAATACCTGAAATACATGTGAATTCATGTGAAAAAGAAAGTTTTCACAGGACTCTCTGGAGTCCAGTGAAAAACTAAGTTCATCCCATGATTCAATAGCTTATAGAACCACCTTTAACAGCATTAACTTGAAGTAACTTGAACTAATTGTTTTCTGTATGACTTTATTAATCTCTCACATCAGTGTGGAAGAATTTTTGGGCCACTCTTCTTTATGATGTTGCTTCAGCTCATTGAGGTTTGCAGACATTAGTGTACACACAGCTCTCTTGAGGTCCTGCCACAGCATTTCAATCAGGTTGAGGTCTGGACTTTGACTGGGCCATTGCAACACCTTGATTGTTTTCTTTTTCAGCCATACTTTTGTAGATTTGCTGCTGTGCTGTTGTGCTGTTGCATGACCCAACTTCAGCCAAGCTTTAGCTATCGGACAGATGGTCTCACATTTGACTCTAGAATACTTTGGTACACAGAGGAGTTCATGGTCGACTCAATGACTGCAAGGTTTCCAGGTCCTGTGGCTGCAAAACAAGCCCAAATCATCACCCCTCCACCACCATGCTGACAGTTGGTATGAGATGTTTGTGCTGATATGCTGTGTTTGGTTTTCACCAAATGTGGCGCTGTGCATTATGGCCAAACATCTCCACTTTGGTCTGCTCTTGTTCCAGAGGACAAAGCAAACTGTTCCAGAAGTCTTGTGGTTTGTTCAGATGCATCTTTGCAAACCTAAGCCATGCTGCCATGTTCTTATTAGAGAGAAGACGCTTTCTCCAGGTAACATTTCCAAACAAGCCATACTTGTTTCTAATTGTAATGTCATGAACTTTAACATTTAACAAGCTAACTGAGGCCTGTAGAGTCTGAGATGTAGCTTGTGGTTTTTTTTTTTTGCAGTTTCTCTGAGCATTGCACGGTCTGAGCTTGGGGTGAATTTGCTGGGTCGTCCACTCCTCTGAAGATTGGTAACTGTCTTCAATGTTTTCACTTGTGAATAATCTTTCTTACTGGACTTCAAACTGTGTGAAAATCGCCTTATATCCCTTCCCAGATTGATGGACAGCAACAATTGCTTCTCTAAAATCACTGCAGATTTCTTTCCTCCTTGGCATTGTGTTCACACAGACATGAAAGCTCCAGACCAGCAAACTACCAATATTTCTGCTTTTATAGAAGTGCTCACACTTGCTGATCATCAGTTAATCAAGTGCATTTGATTAGCAGCACCTGACTGCTACTTACCCTCTTAATTCCCATGGAAGCAGTAAGTGTGTACTTAGTTTTTCAAAGGAGAGCACAGAGTCCTGTGAAAAACTTTCTTTTTCACATGACTGTATATCACTGCAAAACTTTCCCAGTTCATTACTTGCATTATGTTTAAATGCCCAAATGATACATTATCTATATAATATGCACTAATTTACATACTTTTTAACACTGTCTTTGAATATCTCTTGTTAGAAATCAGAAAATACTCTCAACAACCAGAAAAACTCAATTTTCACCAAGTTTTTGCAAATATAATCCTCTATAAATTGGGCTATAAATGATATATGAACAAACCCTTCTGGTAAAACCTTCTGAAAACAGACAGGGGTCAAACTGGAGGGCTTGGTTAATTGCATGTAAGTGGACAGTGTTTATTTAATTGATCAGAATCGTTATTCTATGTGAAATCTAAAACAAGCAGACTATACTGTCAGAAATCTCTTTGGGGTGAAGGGAGACTTCAGAGGTTTCCAGAGGCTTTAAAAGCTGTTCTTCAGATTCATGCCATGCAAAGTCCAGACCATGGACCGTATCTATGCCCTGTTACATATGCAGTATTGTTATTCACTTAATAAAATCTGGTTTGAGTCCTTATAAGGTTGTCATTTCCCCAAAGAATGCATGTACCATAAAACAGTACAGCATTAGTAATATTGATGCATGTGCAGAGAATGCCTGGCTTAGGTTCAAGAGAAAATGCAAGTGAAAACCATTATCAGCAATGCTGAATTAAAGACAGAAATCTCCTGGCGTGTTTTATATTGGAAGCCAGTCAAAAAAAAGCAGAAAGCACCCAGAGAATATCACTGCTCGAGATGCTGAGTCACATGCAATATTTTCATCCTCCAGGCTTTAAGAAAAAAATTGGGGTTGTTGTTTTTTATGTACATTGCAATAATAAACTACACAGAACCGCAGCAAAAAATTTTATTTCATCCAAAAAAGAAAAAAACAAAAACAAACAAGGATGTAGAAACAGATTTTCACGGCTAAATATAATAAGCTGCTAAAACAAACAGAAAATTCAGATGGAACAAATAACTTTGGCTCTGCTCATACTGTTTCCTAGAAGTAGCAAAGTAGGGTACAGCATACCACAACTACTACTACTGTACTCTTCCTGCTATGACAAGTCAGAGCGTCTGCTGTGAAAAAAGGGTCTCTTTGGTTACTTCAAGTTGTCTTGTTGATACCATCACTGAAGATTTGTTTTTGCTGAACATTTCTCCGCACAACTCTTTATGTATCATTAATGCCTCTGAGCTCTCTTTAAACATTTTCAGGCTTTATTTTTTAAAGTTTAAAGCCTTCTTTGTTTACATCAGCTTGCGGTCTTCTCCTTCCCCTCTTTAATGGAGCTTTGCTTCCTATTACAACCACTTACTGTCGATTTATATTACCCACTCCTGCAGTGGGCAAAAATATGTGTTAAGTCACTCCCAAGTTTATGCATGCTTGTGCACACCGACTCATCAAAACGCCAGAAGAAAGCAAAAGTGGTGAAGCTGCCATTTGTCAGGGCAGATCAAAATAAAGATTTCTGTTCTTAGGCTCAAATGCACACACATACACACAAAATATCCACAACACATCCAGCTCTTGTTTTCTCATTTATAGTACATCTTCTTCAACTATAGATTTTGAGAGAAGCAATTTTGCACAATTCCACTAGTTAAAAAAAGAAAGAAGAAAGGAAGCATCTGACTAGGATGCCTCCTGGACACCTCCTAGATGAGGTATTTCGGGCATGTCCTACTGGAAGGAGGCCTGGGTCTACCCCGGGCCTCCTTCCAGTATGGCTATTTAAACTCTTGACTGGCTTGGGAAACGCCGAGGTGTCCACCCCAGAAGAGCTGGAAGAGGTGGCCCGGGAGAGGGAGATCTGAGCTTCTCTGCTTAGACTGCTGACGGACCCTGATAAGTGGCAGAAAACTGATGGGATGTAAAGGTAGTTTGCTCTAAGCCAGAGATTCTCAAAGGTATAATGACTGAGTGCCAAACTGCACGCACAAAACAAAATAATTCCTTATATTTAGGCTACCTGAAAAGTTCCCTGAGCAGCACAGGAGAATTTGCAGAGAGGTTCTTACATTGCTAACCTGACAGATGTTTGTTAAGGAGGTTTGACACAATATTGAAATAAACATAGACTGAGTATTCATTATGCTATATTTAGCCTGTAGTGTTTTAAGCTTTACTGTTTTATGTTTCCCAATGAAAGTATTATTAGTGTTTGTCATGGCTCTATTCAGAAGATGGTGGTTTATGTTTTAATTGTCATTTTTGTACTGGTTTATATAGTTTTATAAACATCAGTGAGGTAACTGTTACATTTCTTAAAACCAATTATCAATTTTAATATGCACCAGTGTTTGCAATAGAAGACTTAATACTGGAAAGAAACGTTACCTTGGTTTCTTACCACATTATGCAATCTTGAAGAAAGACTTGAAAAGTGAATAAAGGAAAAGTTTAGATCTTTGTTTTTTATTCACTCTCCGGGCACACAAAAAGTTAAGGGGCCACTGACCACCACCGCATCAAATGTCTGAGTGCTCTTATGGCTCAATCCCTGAAGCCAGGATTCAAACCTTTGTGAGAGGCTTTTATAGCAATATATGAATATCCATGGGTTTGAAATGAGATGATTAACAATTACATACAGTTTAGGTGTAAAATTTGGATGTATGTTTTCATGCCCATGTACTTTTCTATGTAGTGAATATTTATTCTAGTGTTTATATGCTTCTGTTTAGTTGAAGGAATTGTAAATTTGATGTTAAAGATAACTCCAATGCACATTAGGTTAAATAGTGTTATAGATACTTCTTTTTATGTAAAGCACATTGAGTTTACGTGCAATGAAATGTGCTCATTTCTTACTTTTATCAGAACACGTGACCCATAATGGGACAAATGCATAGATGATAATACCAAAACACATGCTGAGAGAAAATTGCTCCTCTGTGCAGTCGTGTCCAATGCAAAACTATTAGCAAAGAATATAAGAGTAACATTGATGAGGAATTTCCCCCAACTATGCTGATTGTTTGTCTTACATTTTTGAAGCCTCTGTAAAGCGACTGGAGCTCCTTCCTGGTGAACTGTGTCTGCGCTTGGAGCTGTTCAAGGCCTTCGGGTTGGTGACGCACCATGGAGAGTTCAAGGTCACTGTCACTGCTGTCTGTCACATGGAAACAGAGAAAACAGGGAAGCGGAAGGGAGGAAGGAAAGAGGGAGGAAACAGCAGTAAGACAAGAACGAAAGAAAAAAGAAAGGAAGGGCAGGGGTGGAGTTGGAAATACAGGAAAATCATAGAGATGAAAAAGTTTACACCCTATAACTCAAAAGGCTCACCATCTTCAGAGAAATAAAATAACCCAAACATGCAGAGGTTAAAGAAGGAAAGGTGGGACAAATAAAGGGGTGGGAGACACAGCAGCATAAGAAGAATGCTCAATATTATACAAATATTTTTAAAAAATAAGAAAATGAGACAGAGGGAAAGATGTAGAAGTTTTTTTTGAGAGAGAGAGAGAAAGAGAGAAACTTGTAGCATGTAAGAAACAAAGTGTACTCTGCTTGAGTAATTATGTTTAGATTTCCCAGCATTAGTTAAGCCATTTGGTGTAATGTCACATTTTTATCAGCGATTCATGCAGGAACATTTCGTGCTGAAATAATCTGTAAGAGAGATAAAAGAAATAATCTCTTTATGGAACAACTTTTCCGTTAGAGAAATTTTGTCTTTGAAGAAATAACCAGACAGAAAGTACATGCTGCCATGCTTAGGCTCCTTTTTTGACTTTTCAAGGTCACTATTGGCATCCTGACCATCAACATTTAATGCAGCCATAATTAATGCTATCGGTTACACTTGTGTTTGATAAGTCTAGACACCAACTGCCAGAAAAAGGTTTGTTGTGTCAGCCTTAAGGAACAAAACTTACATAATTACTTGGGGAAACTTTTCTAAGAACAGAAGGAATAACAATGTGCAGAGGAATACCACTGGAGGTACTCACCATCTTCACAAGAACGCCACACAAATAGCAAGTTGAACAAGACAAGGGAAAGATTGGGAAGAGGTGATGAAGAAATGAGAGGGGAAGAAGAAATTGATGCAACTGTTAAAATATTTAGTTAGCCCATTTTTTTTTTTTTTCCAATACATTGAATTTACCATGAGAGGATATTTTCAAGTCTGCCTTAAAAACAGCAGTGCAGGCTTGTCCACGTAGAAACCTTTTGGTATCTTCCAAAGTTACTCCTTTTTTTATGCATGGACTTTGCCTTTTGTTTAACAATCCATAAATTTGTCCCAGTAAACACAATAAGAGAATTTTGTCATGAAAATGGTTATTAGGGGATTAATTAACTGCCAGTATGAACAAAAGGAATGAACACTTTTTATATACATAAGTGCTGTTTCAAACTATGACTATGTATGACTATGGTTAGGTTTTACATTACTATTGCATATTAAAAAATTAAATAAGATACTAAAGGTCATCCTACAGAGATCAAAGTTTTATTTCTCTCTTTCTCTGTGCCTTACCTTCCAGTGACAGAGGGTTGCAAATCCCAAACTGTTTGAGGACAACAAAACATAGTCCAATAACAACAACAATGGCAATTATTTCCATGCCCTCCAAAGCCATTGCTGCAATTCATTAGATTCTGCTTCTGCAAAAGCCCTTTTTAAAAAGCCTTTAATATAATAACTGACATATAATGCTATTGTATAAGCTTCACCAGTTGTTACTTTTCTTATGCCACTGACCAGTCAGGGAAAAAAAAATCTCACAGAATGACTGCAGATCCTTTTTCGTTATGGAACCAGGTCCAGAGTCCATTATTTGCTCTTGCAAATAAACATAAAATTCCCACAATCTCAGCTCCCCCAAATTATCCAAAGTTATCTCCACCTGCAAACGATCCAGTTCTGCTACTACTCAGCAGCATTTCGCATCCTTGTGGATCTTTCCTGCAGCCCCATCAACTCAGGGCTCCACCTCCACATATTCCATCTCCTCTCACTCTGTCTTGAGCTGTGTGTTTGGGGTGGTGGGTGGGTGGATGGAGGGGTGTTACTGAAGGGATTCCTTTACTAATAGTTTCTGATTGACAGTCTACACTGTCTTTATTTGCCCAGTCATTATAAAGATGCAAAATTATAAAACCAAGCATTGATTCACATCTGCTGATGTTTGGGATATGAACAGCACTTATACAGAAGCCTGCCCTGCCTTATGTGGCGGTGCTTGTGTCTACAGGGCTGTTCAGTGATGCACACACTCAACAACTCAGATGTATTCACTCAGAGCTGAAATGTAATGAGACCACTGTGACTGGAAAAACAATGCCTTTTATTACATTGTTGTAAGGCTGTAGTGAATTACATCCATCCTGCAAAGGGGCACTGAAAACAACAGAGATAAATATTTATATATACTGTATATAACTTTTGTAAACTGCTCCACATACATGACTTGAAGAATTCCTGTTGCTAGTGAGTCTTTGTATGATTATACTGTCTTGAAGGATAATAAGAGAAAAGACAATTATTAGGATAGTTCACAACTGATGAGTCTGCACAACATAATGGACTCAACTTAAGTAGGAAAGAGGGGTGGAAAGCAAATCAATTGCTCAGAGGAACAATATTGGTCTGTGAGCAGGCAGAGAATGTATGCCAGATATGCATTTCGATGGTCAGGGAGGGTTTATGTAAGTTAGAGACTTCAAATGGACCTAATGAACGAGGATAATGTCGTGCCAAAAATACAAAGAAATATCAATAATACAGCTGCAGAGCTCCTGAGAGGCAATTTTATAGTTGTATGTGTACATTTAAAAATTGCATATAGGAGATGTGATTTAGAGTGGGACTTGATGCCATTATGCATAATGCACTGCAGATTTATGCTCTTTTGTAAAAAGTTGTCTATCAGTTTCTTATTGCTCATTTTCTATTAGAAAAGCCAGGACCACTCTTATGTTTCTTTGATGAGGACATGTTTGCCCAACTATAGCAACATAATATATACATTTATATTGTAGGGTCTTTACATATTGTAGGGTCTTTACCCCAAAATCTAAAGCGCCTTGAGGCGACTGTTGTTGTGATTTGGCGCTATATAAATAAAACTGAATTGAATTGAATTTAATTGAATAAACAAATAAAATGATAAACTGAAGGGATTGTATTAATTTGTTTTTGGAAATTTGGACCCACTTCATTCTGAGAAAGTATCCGCCTTGCATTTGACTTTTGTACCATTCCGAAAACATACATTGTAAAAAATTGCTGTAAAAATACAGCAAATTTTGTACAGTAATGTACCACTCTTTGTAAATACAGTAGACTACTGTAAACGCCAATATTCCTCCACTGATCAGCAAAATATTAACAGCAGGCTACTGTACAATCTTACAGTACAGTCATTTCTATTACTATTTATGATTTAAATTTTTTTCTACAAACACGTGTGTGTTTGTCTGTGTGTGTGTGTGTGTGTTCTTTTTTGCTGTGACTGCAAATTCAGTTCATACGTGAAGTTTTCTAAATGTGTCATTGACATTTTTATGCATCATTTCTTTTTAAAATAATATCAATATCAATTCATGAGTTGTAGGATTTTATTCTATAAATGAACACCTTTTAAATAAAACTAAGACATTTTACAAATCTAATAGATAATCTTATAGTTTAAAATAAATTTTAATTAAGTGACATTTCTTGCAGTTGCACTACCTGACATTTGCAACTATTTTAAGTTTAAATAGGATTTCACTTGGAGACCTATATTAACTTTTGTGTTTGGTAGCAAGAGCATACATATCATTATTCATTTAAAAATTATAAGTTAATGTTTTTCTAGTTTTACACTGGTTGTACCACCTGTTATGCAAAGTGCACCAGCCTATATATTAGTTGAATTTACAGATTTTTATCCATATTTAAGAGAGAGCTACAAATTGTTTCAGCCAGCCATAAAGACCCGATAGGGTATGATGAAATGTCTTTTTCACTATTATTATTTTTTACTTCATAATGAAAGTCTAATGTTTATGGTTGAGCCACCTTGACATTTGAGAACATACAAATTCCAGGACAAAATTGTTTTAATTATCTCAATGGGTTTAAAACTATTGGCATTTATACATTTGGATTATTTTAACAATTAAAAAAACAAATAAATCGTGCCACACTATTTTATCCTGAATTTATTTTCATTTAAAAATTATTTTAATAGTCTTCTTAGTCTGTTAAATTAAATGAACAGTTGTGCCACCTGGATTTTAAATACCAAAATATAAAAGAATGTATATTATTTGAATGTACTGAGAATGTACTCAAACTAAATAGGTTTTATAGAATAAACTCCTACAAGTCATGAACTGAATAAATTATTTTAAACAGAAATGATGCACTCAGGCAGAACAATATGCATGTCACGTCAATGACCCACGTACATAGTTTAGATTTTTCTTCTATACATTGTTACATTGTGACAAGTTTAATTGTACAAGTTCTCACATTTTGCAACATATTTATTTGCAAAGTGGTCGATTACATTATGAACAGTTGCGCAAATTACTGTTAATTGAGATGGTTATTTCAGTATGCTTTCAGTCATGCTTTGTTTAGAGTTTGATTGTTGAGGATGTGTGATGTGGTTTCAAATGTTTTGGTGATCAAAAACAGTGCTAATGGTTAGCTAGAAATGGCCCACTATGACCATGACTGGAACGATTAATTATGTCTGGCCAGAGTTTGGCTTTGTGTTTGTTAAAATGTTATGTACTCCAGGATTTCCATTACCCTGCAGTGCAATGGGTAGGGGATTCACAACAAAAGTGGACATCTCGCCATAGTCCCAGAAAGAAAGTAAACTGAATTCAGAGTACACAGATGGTGAGGAATAGTGTTTTTATAGACACTGATCTGCAGTACTTTTATATATTTTAAATGAATAAATTATTCAATGGATTACAGCAGGAAGACTAAAATAACAGTATAATACTGTCAACCAAACAGTTGACAATATTATAAAAGCTTATATTTTATAGAGTACAGCACTGTTAAATGTTTTCACAGTCAGAAACTATTATTGTAGATTACAGTAGTAGCATTGAAAAATAACAGTTTAATGCTGTAAAACCTAGATGCCAGTACTTTACTGTAATTTAATAGAGAAACTTGTTACAGTGTATGCTTCATTTTACCTTTTAGTCAGCACTGTAAGCTGTAAGATCAGAATAGATAGTTTCCCCAGCTAATAAAGTGCAGGAACTTGTTATCTCTTGCATGCAAATGTGGATTTTTTTTTTTGCAACCTTGCTGATGTGTGGTTTATTTCTTCTGTGCGAGACAGGCTCAGCCATTACAGAAACATGCAAGATGTATGAGTTCATGAGGGAACCTTCCATAAAAATAATGCATCATTACATTGTTTAATGCGCCTTAAGTGCTGATCTATCCTTGTTCTTCTATTAAATACAGACAAGAGTGAGGTGGCTTAAGCGTGCAGAGATGCCGACAGTGCAGCCATCAGTCTCATCATCAGGCTTTAATGGCTGCACCAAGAGCAACATTACAGCCCGAAGACTAAGCCCATCAATCAAAACTTCTTGTCAAACAATTAAATCAGCTAGCTAGGACATTTTTTCTTGATGCAGTCATGCAGGTCTTTCATTAGTTTAATTAATTTCATTATTTGCAGGTTCAGGTGTCATATTTAAACATGCAAATACTACACTAGGACATTCCATTCAGTTGACATTTTTCTAGCTTTTTTTAAACTTTGATTTGTCCAAAGGGGACCACTTACATGAATCACCTAAGAAAACAGAAACTAAATGGCTATGAGTCCTGCTATAAATGGCCTTTTTCTGTATTTCTACAATAGGCTATTCAAAGATGGCCTTGCCTTGCCCTTTTACAGGTAACAAGATTTGGCATAAAGAACAAACGTGTTCACTCTCTGCAACATTATGAAAGTTAGATTGTTGTCTTCATTAGTTATGAACAAGAAAGAGGGCCAGCAACAGCTACAATGTGAAATATTTTAATTTCTTGCTTTGACAACTGGCTGTACAGCCAATTTTTTGAGATTCTGTTTTCATTTTCTTTACAAACGTCAAATTAGCTAAAAGCTCAAATGCAGCAACAAAGAAAGGAAACTTTATACAGATACTGAATATGCTGTAACAATTTCTAAGAAATAATATAAAGGCATTTTCATTTTAAAAAGATTTGCCCCCTCTGGATGAGTGCAATGTACTTTGAAAAGTGAGTTTGTTAATGTAAGTAAGTAAGTAAGTAACATTTATTTATAAAACGCCTTTCACAGACAAGTGGTCACAAAGCGCTGTACAGTAAAATAAATAAGAAAAATTAAGTGCCATAAAAACAATACAAAAACAAGTTAAGATACAGAATAAATGAAATCAGTAAAAATATCAGCAAAAAGCCTGGTTAAACAAAAAGGTTTTTAACTGTTTTTAAAGGAATCCACAGAGTCAGCTAAATGTAATTGTAGTGGGAGACTGTTCCAAAGTCTTGGTGCCACAGACTGAAAAGCTCTGTCCCCCCTAGTCTTCAATCTTGTATGTGGAAC
>VUQI01056195.1:0-21696 GCA_015106735.1 Paratilapia polleni | reverse complement strand
ATGACATTCCGATGTCGTTGCTGTAGATCCTAGTGGTGCGGATCAGTGAATCAATGTCTCGTTCACTCCTGGCGTACAGCTTGATGTCATCCATGTAGAGGAGGTGGCTGATGTTTGCTCCATTCCGTAGTCGGTATCCGTAGCCAGTCTTGTTGATGATATGGCTGAGGGGGTTCAGGCCTATGCAGAACAGCAGTGGGGACAGAACATCTCCTTGGTAAATCCCACACTTGATGGTGACTTGTGCAATTGGCTTGAAGTCAGCCTCTAGTGTCGTTTTCCACATCTCCATTGAATTCCTGATGAAGGCTCTTAGGGTCCTGTTGAACTTGTACAGTTCTAGGCATTCCAGTATCCATGTGTGAGGCATTGAGTCATAGGCTTTCTTGTAGTCAATCCAGGCGGTGCACAGGTTGGTCAGTCTGTTCTTACAGTCTCGAGTGACTGCTCGATCTACCAGTAGTTGGTGTTTTGGTTCTCTGGGGTTTCTGCCAATTCCTTTCTGGGCTCCGCTCATGTATTGAGCCATGTGCCTGTTCATCTTAACCACAGATGAGAATGTCTGTTTTTTCCTACTCTGGTAAATTAACCCTCTGAGGTCTATCAAAAATGACATATTCTGATTGCCGAGGGTTATGATTACTGTTGGGGTTGAGGGACTTAGATGTCAGTGGGTTGAATACCTGAAAAATAAGGATACTAAAAAAAATAACTTTCATATAGAAGTTGCTTTCTATGTTTGGGTTGGTTTTTTTTTTTTTTTTTTTTTTTTTTTTAGCCTAACCCATTTGTTATATTGAATAACAGGGTATTAAATGGTATGGCAAATGCTCTGACAGCAAACACATTTATGAGATATATAACATACTGAATGAAAGATGAAGCATTGTATCATGCAATCCTACACAATCCACAATGACAATTTTACTCTTCAAAATGATCACATTATTTTAGTCATTTGTTCTTGTAGCAGTGCATTAAAGATGACACTTAAATATGACACAGATGACACAAATGTGACAGTAGGGCAATATGTAAAAAGGTGAACAATTGTGCTTTTGTACAGTGATTCTTCATCCACGGATATTAAAATAAATAGATCAATTTTATGCATTTTTATTTTCACTGTGTTGAAAAGAATCCAGTGGTTTCGTGGGGTTTTTGACTGAATGCTTTTGCCCTGTGTGTGTACTGGATAACAACACACCTCTTGGTATGTAAAGCTGTATAGTAGAGCAAGCGATGGATTATGAATGGAATCAGTGTTAAAAGCAAAGAAACAAAGCTAAAAATAAATTGCATTATGGATATCATATGAGATGTGGGTAGAGTAACTTCAGCTGGTGAATTAAAATGTCAAGAGCATGGGCCTGTTTCTATAGGCCTGTGCCCTCATTCGTAGTCAATGAGTCTCTGTGCACATTGGTACTTTGTGGCAGCTGGGCTATAAGAGCAGTGAAGAGACAGTATTCTGGAAGCAGCCTCAATGAGACTGGAGCAGGAATCTGGTGGTAGATCAATGATAATAAATGTGATTCATTCAAGATGGTGCTTCCTAGTTATTGAGCGTGGCTCTGCTGTGGTGTGAAAACGCCACTAACTGGCAGCAGATGAAAATATGCTGGAACCAGGTAAAAACAAATGCAGGTTTCAGTCTAAATGTGAGTTATGTGAGTTACTTGCATAATATCTACTCTATAGAGTGCACTTAGACACTTTGTAGTAAATTGTTTGCAGCGTAATGAATTTGGAATAAATTTCACCCATTCATGGTACAATAGCGGTACAACAGTCTGCAGCAATTAATTTCATTTACTGCCTCACTACATCTTTTTATGAATTTTCAGCATGGATGAATACAGTTTTTTTTTTTTAACTCTCTCTTGACTTCATGAACTGTTGGCTTGTTTGGCATGGAGCTCTGGCATGAATGTCCTCACTTTATAAATGCTGGCAAGAGTGGTCAAGAGATGTACCAGATGGCACCACCCATATGCAGTTTGCCCTTTGGCCAGGTAGACTAATGAATCCTTTGGGGAGTTAAACTGGCATTAGACTCTCAGTGGGCATAGAACCTACCCTTTTCCCACAGCTGTCCTGAAATATTCTGGAGCTTTCACGTTTCCCTGTAATTTATGTTTGAAGCTATAGAGATAAGATTGGGGGAAAAAAAAATCTCTTTAGCATTTTTAAAATCACCCAAGCAGGAGAATATGGGTAGGAATACTATACTATATGTGCTGTATCTCTTGATGGGCATTTCTGAATCTGCCATTGATGTGAGCTATGCTGATGTTACTGGACTTGACCTTGTGAAAATTTTAATTATGCTAAATATAATTATAGCACATAATTATACATAAATACAAGGAATTCTGCTGCCTTATTTTCCAGCAGCTGTTGAATGTCTTGTGCTTTCGAGCAACATCTCCATTACTGTGGTGGCACAGTGGAACTCGACAGATTTACACTGACAATGCACAGGGAACAATGAGAAAAGCAAAAAAAAGAGAGTAGTGTACTGAATCTGTTTGTGCTTTTAAATCCAGACTGTAGAGGTCAGAGGGGAGAAGCTGAAAAAAATTAACCAATAGGCCATTTCTCAAGAAAAGCTTAAACTGTGGCAAAGAAGAATAGTACAGCGATGTTTCGTTTTCATTGTTGCTTCAGATTGTTCGCTTAACCTACTATGTTGAAGTGGATGCCCTAGGACCTCCTTAACTTTCGCTTTGATGCTTTATCCTCAGGTTTTCCTTTGAAAGCTTATCACGAGTTGGCAAAGTGACTGAAACTAATCAGAATTCATCTCGGCGCGCTACGATTATTGAGGTCCCCCACCTTGTAGCACAACAACACAATATACAAACCCACCTGTTGGAAGACCAAGTAGATCAGTTACTGAGCAAACACCAGCGAGGGTGGCATATCCATGTGTACCACTGCCCACTGTCTACTTCACGCCATTGCTTTGCTTTGAGCCATTTGAGTTCTTGAAAAAAACATTTCTTTTCAATTTTCCCCACTGGCCGTGATATTTGCTGTCTGTGTTTACTTTCCGTCTATAATAAAAGGAGAAAAATGTTTCAGCGTTATGGCCCAAGTTTTGTAAACATGCCTGCGTACCCCCTGTCGCAATACAATACATAATAATAGCTGAGACTTTTCTTTGGCAGAACATTTCTTTTTTTTCCCTCAGTGAAGCATGCAACATTTTAGAGAAGTCTACTTCTAGCATTTTCATGACTTTAAAATTTTACATTGTAGGTGCACTATTCCTGCTCACATACTCTTGTGATAGTGTGTGAAAAGGGAAAACAATCATTGATCTGTAGTAGTTGATGCCGATCAAATTTAGATTCATTGATACAGACCTGAGATATCAGTGATGTGTTAAATTCAAAGCTTCAGTCACAAAAATCCAATATTTACTCCCATTAGAGATGATTTATTATATATTTTTAGAAGTAGTTAACTGGGAATGTTTATATTGATTGGGCTGTTCTCTTACCAGCCAAGCTTTTTAGTGATTGTGATTGCTCAAGAAGTGGTAGCTGCTTGTTGAGTTTGGTAATTGCATGTCATCCTTTAAAATATGTGAACCTGGTTCAAACCAGCATCTAAGCATATTATCTTACCTGCAGCTGATACGATTGCTTCTAATTATGAATAATTTAATACGTGTCTTCACAATTGTTGTAAAAAAATATATACTTTACAACGTATACAGAGCAGCTCTTTTTTTCCCCCCTTAACATCCTAAAACTACCTAGAAATGTGTAACAAAAAATATCAGCAATGTGTGCAAAAAGAAAAAAGCTGTCATAATAACGGTGGCTATGATGTGTGGAAAACCTCAACAAAAATGGCATTAAAGGCCTAACTGATGTTGCTGTCAATAGTTTGATCCCTCTAGTCAAGAAAGCACTTGCATGTGTGAAGACAAATCTTTGTATTTGTTGTGAGAAATGGTTACCTAATCTTGTACATACAAAATCTAAAGCTCAGTGGCAGTCCTCCACTTTAGTGCGTCTGAGGCACTTCTAAACTCAGATCTGTTGCATGTCACCAGGGAATGTGCTCCAGTTGTTGCGTTTTTAACATCACACAGATGCCTAACAAACTGTAGGCTCTGCTGCCAATTTTAATGAACCACTGTTAGAAAGGATAAGAAATGTGCCATCCTTTTTGCTTGCCCATTAGGCACGATTGCAGCATATGCCTTGCCTGCATGTGAAACCTCACACACTCTGAGTACATGCTTCTTTAACATCAAGGGATATGAAGCCAAAGGGAACCGAGGCCATATACATGGTAGCTGAAATAAAGCATGCCATATGATGTTAGTTCTTTAATCTCTGCTTGATCATGCCTCGGGGTCATCTACTTCTTCCCACTGACCTACATATTCCTAGTTAGCGGTTAGTCTGTGTGGTTGGTTAAACATAGATATCACGTGAAAATCAACTTAAAGTCACATTTATAATGGGATCGGGGAACTTTGAATTCTGTGAAAGTGCCTGTGTGGTTGATTGCATGTTAAATGGGCATCAAACTGGTCCATCTGCGTGTTGTCTGAATCTAGTCAGCAATTTCACCTAATTATAATTCCACGCCTCAGTCATGTTTTGGACATCATGAAGATAGTGATCGAGAAGAACCAAACACATCTGCGCATCAAAGAAACTGAACAAAACAATGAATGTTTGATTGCATTTGCGAGCAAAGCAATATTTCTTTTGCCTTACTTCATTTTGATTAAGAAACATTTGAGTTAATGCCAGAACATTTCACTGTAAAATCCCCATAGAAGATTACCATTTGTCCTTAATTATCTTGCTTTCTGTAATTACATACATTTAAATCTCTAATCAGCTCATTCTGAAAGATGTGCAGCAGCGCCTTCTGACATCTGCGCTCGAGGACAGAGTGGTACATTAGCAAACTGGACTACGTTAAACATATGAGTGACAGCTTTTATCTTCCTTTATTTTCCAGTGATTACAAAACTACTTGCTCATAAATCATCTGTGATTAAATGCATTATGTACAGTATGTGTGTATGCTTGTGTGTGCTGATCCAAGATTTTGATCATGTCAGAAGTTTAATGAATCAGGGTGGTGGGTGCATGTGCCAGACCTAAAGCTAGCTTTGTTGTTTACATTTGCATGGAAGTCATATCAGACTTCTCTGTATGAGAAGTCTGATATGAGACCATTATATTAGCACTTCTGTCAGTGTTGTCACCACAGGCTTCTATACAGTATGCATTTCTCTGCTGCTCACTTAGTGAAGTCAAACTATACACTCATTTTTCCCTTTCCCTATTGGGTTGTCAGAAATATATTAGGAGTTGACAGATATGTTTTATTCAAGCCAATACCAAACCCAATAAGTGGCAATTCTGGAGACAGATAAGTGATGTTTGGAATCAATATAAATTTGCAGTAAAATCTTGAAAGTAGCAAAAATTCCAACACTTTGTTGAAATGCATTTGTTTATTTATGCTGCATAATATTTGATATTTATGTTGGTGGCTCTATGGTGAAGTGATTAGCACTGTTGTCTCACTGCAGAAGAAGTTTCTGGGTTTGAATCTCAGGCTTGGCTGGGGCCTTTCTGCATGGAGTACATGTGACTCTAGGTACGAGGGCTTTCTCCTACTGTCCAAAGACATGCATGTGATTCTAAAGTGGCCATAGGTGTCTATACAAAGTAAATAAAGTGCAAAAGTGCTGTATGAATATGTGTGAAAAGGCGAATGCTGCTGATAGTGAGTGGTCAGGAAAGCCAGAAAAGTGTTATTCCTTTTCATTATCCAGAAATGTTCAGTCTAACTTTAAAACCAAACACAGTGATTATAATAGAAATAGATCACAGGATTATAATATTTTGGTTTTTTTTTTTTTTTTTATGATTTTGAGGATATCTGCTATCTCACCTTCAAAACACACTCTGCAAATATGTTCATCAAATGTTACTACTTGGGAAAATGCTTAACAAATCAGGTGTGACAGTACTCAAGACCAGAGAGTGGTGGCTACAGAGAGAGGCAGTTGCATTAGAGACACAGTGGTGCATTTTAAAATTAATATGTTTTATTGGGAATTTGCAACATGTGCAGCCCCCATTAATGTGTTTTTAATAAATGTTCAAAAGTTTCAGCAGCAGTGAAAGCTTTGGTGGCATTACTGATTTGGCAGGCCATTTTAACAGATGCTATGGAGATGCACTGGGATTGTTCCCAACTTTCCACTTGCCCCTCTTCACCTGCAGTGAAATTATGTGTCACCCCCACCCCTGCCCCCACCCCTCTTAGTGCTCCACTTTTGTACAGCTTTGATTTGTAAAAATCTGTAACACTATTTATATGAGAAAACAGAAGAAGCAGGGCTATATTCTTTTTGAATTGACTGTGATTTTATTATCTTATCAAATGAGATTTGAAATTAAATAGATTAGATAGATTGGATAGATTAGATAAACATAATGTTCTTTTGTTATAAATTTCATAATGCAGGAAGAGCTCTTTATCCAGCTATTTTTTCATATTCATTTAAATGTTCAGCGACAAATGGCCAGACTAATTTATATAAGAGCTATAAAATCATATAGTATCCGGCAGCTTTGAGAAAGGTGTAAAGTGGGTGTCAGTGAGCTGTTGCCAGTTAAGCAGGCACATTAATTCCATTTATTCACCTTGTAAATGTATTTTTATAGCACCAACCTGTGTGATTTTGCCATCCCTGTCTTTTTGTTGTGTCCACCCCCATGTCTTCATTTTTGTTGGCACTGTTGGTATTGAGTCTTACAAGTTTAACTCTCCCTGACAGAGACTGTGCACAAGTGTGATCTCGCAAGCGTGCAGCATATTGACAGCGTGGTTTCAAATTCCATCTCGGGTGCAAAGGAACCAACTAGAACAGGACAGATATGGTCTAGTGAGCCAAAATCCCATCTAGATTTGGGGACAATTACCTCCAAAGTTCACTAAGGCAGGCATTTATGGGGTTTTTTTGTTGGTTTTTTTTTTTTTTTTGTTTGTTTTTTTTTTTTTTTTTTTTTTTTTTTTTTTTGAGTGTGTATATGCCATGTGGGATTGTGCAAGGCATTTCATGCCTACAGGTTACCTTGGAAAGTTTTTCCACTGCTTAAATGACTTTTTACAGGTTGATTAACTGCTTTGAAGGTACGTTGAAACAAGACTGGGTTTCAGAGCTTTCCTACATGTTCACAGGCTGGGACTTGGCTGATTGAACCGTGAACTTCCTTTTAGCACACTGCAGCAAATGGGCCAACATGTAGGACCTCACATCTCTAATGAGTTTGAGACCAATCACAACTGATAGAACTGCCATATTTCCGTGGTGGAGCAGTGGGTGCTTCAGTGCAGAAAATGTAATAATTTATTCTGAGCAGCATTTAGTGAAATTGTGCTTTTTGACTAATCCTCTGGAACTGATTAAAATCACTCCTTAAAGCACAAACATGATTTAAGTAAAGCCATTAACAATATTTAATCTGTATTTTTCTTTGAGCAAAGCCATGCATTAAGAAAGTGGAAGGATTTTGGTTTGCTCTCAGCTTTTTGTTCTTCTTCCCTTGAACACTGTACTGTATGAAGCCTGGAAAGCAAAAGTATTGAGAAGTAATTGTGAAAAAGAACAAGTTGGGAGCTGGGAGCCACGCCATTCAGACCCTGTGACTCACATTCTCTGAAGTGGTTTCCCTTGTCTCACTGCAGCTGAATAGCACACAAGGAGGCAGTTAGTGACCCTGTGACCCCAACCACAGAGAAACAGAGCTGGGTGGGATTATATCAATGTTTGCTGGACCCACGCCAGTGCTTAGCCATAACATTCTGGCCAGAGATAACATACTTTTTAATTACATATGCACTAGCAGCTATGTTAAATTTTTCCAGTGAACCTTCCCCTGGGAGGTCACCTCTAAACTTGACACAATACATCAAATACAGCTTAATGTGATTACCATGTACAGGGGTCTGCAGTTAAGTCAAAAGTGAGGGGGAAGTTTCTTTTGTCTTGGGATAATCTGTGCAAAGGACAATGTTCTTAACTTAGGAGATGTCTTTTTTTTATAAAGAGGCAAAAATCAAACTGTTGTCCCCTGTTTGCAGTCCATGCATATAAAACTATGTGTGTATACGTATGTATAAATTTGCATTTGCCATCTGTTCATCTGCTGCTTTGCAATAGCAAATGATTTTGGTAAGAACTGAAATACTGCCTTAGTTATATTTTATTAGGATAATTATGAAATGCTGAACTAGTCTCAGTCTGATTAATTAGAGTGAAAATTTCTTCATAGCCTGTTTTGCACAAACTGATTTGCTTGTGGCAATCAAATCCTTATTATCTGTATTTACATTATGTTTAGGTAACTTAAAGCACTGGCTGATGTGCTTAATATTTTGGGATTGATCATGGTTGTCATTAAATATTAAAATTGAGACTTACTTAAAGCACAACACAAAATGCCACAACTTTATTGATATTTAAAACTAAACCTTTCTCTTATTTTAATCAAGAACTTTAACTAGATTGTGAAATACACTCCAAGTACCGTATTTAATTAGTGTTTTATAATTTTAAATAAGCAATTCCTTGACTGGAAGCCAAACTTACATTCTTTTACACTCATATTTCTGACCACTCAGTGAATTCACGTCACTCTGCTTTTAGCTCTGTGTTATCTTTCACGAAACCGTGAAGAAAATTTCCAGCTCTTAAGCTGTGAAAATGCTCACTGTGTTCACCAGCAAGTAACAAATTGTGTCTGTAGTTTGGTGTGTAAAAGGTAGCATTCAGGTGTTATGTCCATTTTGTTGAAAACAGTTGCCTGCTCTGTTTGGGAAAAGAATAGATAAGATTGGTCAGGCTCAATTGTAAATTTGTTGCAAAACCAAAACAACAACCTGAAAGATGCTGGAGCGCTTCATGGAGCTGGGAACAAACACTGATATTAAGTATCTGATATGTGGTCATTTTAAAAAATATTGATTGGTGTAGCCATATGCCATAGTCTTCAGTTTTGAGCTACTCTTCATTTCTTTATATTTGGTGGAAAATGGGAAATAGGTGCAGCTATTTATTCAATAAACATAAATGGAAATACAGTATATAAGGCAAAAACAGCATCTGTAAAATTCTAACAAGCTTGAAAGTCAATATTTGGTGTGACCGCCTTTATTCTTTAACACAGCCTGAACTCTCTTAGGCAAGCTTTCTTCTAATTTCTTTAAGTAGTCTTCAGGAATAGTTCTCCAGGCTTCTTTCCAGGCTACATTCAAAGCTCTTCTTTGGATGTTGGCTGCCTTTTGTTCCCCACACTGCTTCAGTAATGTTGAGATCTGGGCTCTGGGGAGGCCAATCCATGACTGATAGTGTTCTATTGTGTGTTTTTCTGTCCAGGTATGCTTTTACTACATTGGCAGTGTGTTTGTGATCATTGTCATGCTGAAAAATGAAGCTGCTGCCAATCAGATGCTTTCCAGATGGTATTGCATGGTGGATCAAAATTTGATGGTAATTTTCTGTGTTTATAATTCCATCAATTCTGACAACTTCCTCAACACGATGCAATTTAAAATTGGTTGCCTGTTATATGTAGACACAACACTGGTTCATCCCTTGATTTGGGTGCCTTTCCTATGCTTGAATGATTCATAGGTCAGTGTTAAGTGGCTTAAAGAAAAAAAAAACATTCCTCTGAAAATGGTCAGGTACAAGGACTGGACTGAAAATGAGTGAAAAAAACAGCCAATGTTCAAAAAAAAAAAAAAGACTTTGAAAGACCTCCAGAAAGCCTGGGGATCCACTTTAAAAAATTACAAGAATGTCTGGCTCCTTGGAAGCAAAGTATAAAGAAATGAGAGTTGACTCATTAGTGGCTCAAGGGTCTGTGTATGTATGTAGTATGTGTACTGTTATTTTTTTTGTGTACTTTCATTTGTATTTTTTTTTTCATAATTGAAGGTTGCATGAAGCTTAGAGTAAATGTGCATAAAGAATATTTGAACTGTTTAACTTGCTTTTGTGTGCTTAGAAGAATGTATGAATACTAACAGCTAAAGGAAGACAGTGGCAGACCAATATCCTTGATGTTGAAATTGATGTACAGTAGTGAAGCAGCTAATGTAGAATGTCTTGACATTTAAAATACATCACGGTGCTACTGCTGCCCATGAAAGTAATTAATAAATGCATTTTTGAATAAACAGTTGCCATTTTGGTTTACGTAATGGTCAAATACATTAATTACCCCAATTCGAAGAGTGATTTTCTTTTTAACCCTGAGCCCTATGCACCCTCTTTGTGTTATGTGAGTACATAAAAAAAGTCATCTTGTCCATCAGGCCTGTGCCATTTCAAGGTAACCTCATGAGTCTGTGTCAAACAGTCGATGCAGACAGCAGTGTGCCATGGCAGCAATGCCCTTTGAGCTATGGCTTTGAGGCCAAAGGTGTAACAGCAGGTGCATCATCACAGAGAGAAAAATGAAGCTACTGTAAACACCCATTCAGCAGGATGTTGAAGCCATCTGCTTAAATCACTCTGGTTGTTGTAAGGTGTCTTATTTAAGTATGTCTCATCATTGGCTAGCTCTACGCAATATTAACCACATAATGATATCTGATATTAAAATTGAAAATCTTCTGCTTGGAAGGCCAGTTTACCAAAATACTGTAATTAGGTCTTTGACGTGTTGCCTTTTATTTATAATGCCTTCTTTTGTCAGTTTATGTTGTTATAAAAAGAAACAATGTGATGGCACAAAAAAAGGAAACCTGTCAACTATTTGTGCCTCATCTTTATTGCACACTGTTCACTTTGTTGAAAATACATTAGTTATGCTTAAATTTCCATTTCAGGGCTAAGATCCCCAGTATCATTCAGATGATTTTTGATCATATGAATAAAGACTGTCGAACAAGCAATTTGATTAGCATACACATACTTTTCAGAAATTATACTTGTGCACCTTATATTAATGAGGCAATTACATAGTTAGACAGCAGGTCTGTGAGTCTATTTGGGAAGGTGTTGTGGAGTTTGCAGTTGTAGTATTAACATGGTTATCTGGACTTCAGAGAGACAGAGAAAGATGAATTCCACACTATTTAAAGAAGAGAGAAGTCCTTCACACTGCCCTTTTACTTTTGATACATTTTATTTGAAATGCAGTGTTTCAGCATAGAAATAATAATAAAACAAAATAATATTATTGCATTTTTAGCTTCACAAAACATTCAAAACCTAGTAGCCTGGGTGAAAGTACTGTGTCTGACCCACCACAACCTGCTGCCTTTGTCACTCTTTATACGACCTCACCTGACTTTCACTGCCATGTTTAAAACGGTTAACTGCCAAAAGATGAGTTTTTTTCTACATGTACTTGTGAATGTGGACGCAAGCCTTTGCTGGTTTTCAAAATCTAAAATCTAAATAAATAAGAAAATAAATAAATATATATGTTTTATATAAAATGTTATATAGCCTTTCATATGTTAGCATTTTTTCACTCAACAGTGTTGCTCTTGTACATATAGTTAAACACAGTGAAGCAAGTAGGAACACTTTTGCTTAAATATATAGCATAGAAGAAGATACTAACAGGTTTTGTGCCATTCCAGCCTCTAGTAGCTTAAACGAGTATGACACAAACAACCCAAAGAATGTGATGTAGCTAATAAAGACACTACAGATACACAGGACCTGAACCCTAGTTAGCTAGATTAAAGTACTGTGTTTGACCCATTCGTCCAGCACAGCCTCCCTTGTCTGTACCTCATGTAACTTACTTTCTGCCAACAGGCTTCTATCCTATTGTGGCCAAAACAAGTGTTACACTTAAACTTGAATACAATGGTAACAAAAAGATATAAATAATTTATCCAAAATAAACTCCTCCATAATGATGATAATAATATTAAACATAGATATAAGAATAGCAATATCATAATTACACTGTTTGTATCCCTCAAAATAGGCAATAGGTTATCATAATACAAAATGAACAGATGTTGGCAATATCAGTTATTGCTATTATTATTATTTTCTAATATTACAAATTAAACATCTGATAATTACAAATGATCCTGACAAACAAAAAATTTCTATTAGCCTGACAGATGTTCTTAACTCAAAAATAAAGGAGGGAAAAAAAGATTTACATCAGACTAAGAAAACCATTTTTGTAACCATTTCTTTCCTTAGAAACTCAAGGTGTGCATTAGCCCTCACAATACTCAATACCATCAAGTGAAGAAGACTTTCACGTTTCATGACACAGATAATGAATTTTGAAATAAACTGGTTTATTGAAACACATTTTAAACACGGGCTGTCAATTCTAGTCTTCATTCATGCTTCTAAGGCAGATGATATCATATTTTCATATTAAAGAAAGTAATCTCTAAACCCTTAACTGTACCACACTTATCTCTATTTGTTGCAATTATACTGATCAATGTGGAAGAAATGATCATAAAAGCATTTTACTCTAGCTTACTGAGAATCACTGATCTATGAATACCATGTTTGGAAACTTCACAGAGCAAGGCCAAATGCCTGCTGAAGTATCCTTTAAATGACCATGGTGATCAGTTGCTTTCCTGCAAGTTAAACTTACCGAGGATGATTAGTGGGTGAAGTGTTCTAACATACACGGTTGTTTTCAGTCTTGTGCCACTTAAACTCCAAATTCAGTGAGATGTGATAGCTGCTGTAATCATTGATGAATAATACATTGCTCTGAATGAGCCGTATGAACAGACTTGTTTGACCAGCTCTTATGTTCACATTAGTCTGTGTACCATTTACATTAAGACAAAATATAGATTTTACTTTAGAATGTCAAATAACATGTTATTTACCAGTTAGTAGTATGTCATAACAGATTTTCCTAATACTAGTCTATCTTGTTGTCCCTTAGTACCTTGCTTCAGGGTCCTGCATACCAGATGTGGCCTTAAAAGATGATAAATATTTCATCTAGTCAGTTGTATTCTTGAAATCTTCATTTCAATAGTTTTAACAAGTTTAAATCAATTTAGGGAATTTAGCACATTGCAAGGCAGTTTGTCAAGCAGCAGTTTGTAGGCTACATGTTGGTGAATAATGAGGAACAGTGAAACATTTGGCTGGATCAATCTGGAGAAAAAAAGACGTTTTCCAAAAGCCTAATTATCCCCAGCCCTTCGATTACTGTCTGGAGCTAAACTACAGTGAAAATATCATTCAGCTGCTTCGCCTTCATTTGCTTTCAGAAAGAAGTGAGTTCACAAAAAAAGACATGTAAAAACTTTGCATTGCATCCTCTGGGGCATATTTATCTATTCCTGCAGTACACTGTGTCCTTCTGTTCATGAGAAACTGGGCTGACTGTTCTTCATGCAGGTTCACTTAAAGTTACACATTAATATCCATGGGTGACCTTTTGGATGAGCTGCAGCATTATTCTTGTGCGTTCTAACCTGTCCAGTGTGGACATAGAGTAATGTGCTGGTTGACCGCTGAGCTGACCCTTCCAGGCATTAGAATGTAGACCACATGTCTCGGCTGTGTCTACCTCGACTGGAACATGCGATAAAGTCTAAGACAAATACAGAGCCAATGTGTTGTATGAAGTCTTATCTGCACTCTCCATACAGTGCTGATGGAATAAGCTCTATCTGGTTTGCTCCCTTCTGCTTAATGTGCATGGGCAAGCATACAAGCATGCACACACCTAAGCACATATACGCATAAACATACACCCACGCACCATCAAAACAACAGATCGACTGTACAAAAATTCTTCAACCTTCAAATACTATTGAACTCTACATTTGCTTTTTGTATATCACCCTCAACAATGACAAAAGCTTGATTGACAAGTTCAAATAACTGGAAACATTAGCATCTTAATTCGAGGTACTGTCGCATTTGGTTAGCGTCTCCTCTTCAAGGATGCAACTAATAAAGGAAAGGCATTCATGTTACTGAACAAGCGCTCCTTTATAACCTAATTGCTTTTGGTTCAATAGCTTAAAAAGTCATTAATTACAGGGCCAGCAGTAATGGAGGTTAAGGTGGCTTTTTCACCAAGGTAATGAACCGGTACGCACAGCGGCCAAGCAGATTTTTATGTGATAATAGGAGGGGTGAATACCATTTTTCCATCCTTGCCCAATGACGGCACTAGTTTAGAGAAGAGGTAGGTCTTTTCATAGTGCTTAAATTAAAAAAAAAAAATCTAAAGAGGCAACAGATAATTGAATTCCAAACAGTGCTATTTGTATAGCTGGCAGCATATTACATGTGAGGTGTAAATGGCCTTAGCCAAATGTGGATGACATCAAAATGATGTGCATTGTGGTAGCACAGAATGTAATGTGTTTGTATGTGCAAATGTGCATGTCCATTCCTAGGGATTTCATTATAATCTCAGTGGTAATGGAAGGATGGCTTTCTGTTTGTTAGCAGCTCATCTCTTTATGTTTTTCAACATCACAAGACATGCTTTTTACCGCACTCTTCTTGGCATGACATTGGCTACCTGCTTAAGATTTAAAAAATAAAAATATACATTCTGCACTTGTTATTTTACAAAAGTTGAGTGGCATGTTAATCTTCTGCCTGGTTAAACAATATACATAAATGAAACCTATACAGGCTGTCCTTTAAAAACATCACTCGCTTGAACAAAAGCATGTTGCTTAACGTTTCTGTGAGCTTCTTCCATCGATCACAGCAAAACAAAACACACACCATTTCCTTTCAGGGCTGTCACAGAGCACATCCAACAGTACATTTTTGTCCTATGACCTCTAACCCCCTAGAGATCTAATGACATTTCATTGATGGCCTCCACCATGTGAGACAAGTGAGAATAGAGGGACAGTGAGAAAGAGGGAGCAAGGAGAAAAAGAGGAGGGGAAAGGGGGTGATAGCAGTGGTTGCTCAGTGACTTTGGAGGAGATTAGACGATTGAGTTCACCTTTAATGACAGTGGAGATAGTCTTTCAGTAGGGGGAAATGCCAGAGCTCAGCAGTTTGTTTTGTGTAGCTTTAAGAGCTTCCTGTGTCAGGTTCAGGTTGCCTGTCTCTCTCCCCAGCAGCGGCCCATTGTCTCCAAGCCACAAAAGGCAGCACAGTGTTGGGTGATCGACAGAGCGGCTCAGCAACCCACTTCTCTGCTACAGCAAGCCTAAACTCCATAGGGCATTCTTGTGTGTGGCTTCAAGGAATCTCATGACAATGCATTTGTGTTGATGTGTCCCACGGCAAAATGAATCACCATCTCACACTCACAAACTTAGAAAATATTTTCCTCTGCAAATTAAACTTCAAACAAGGATTTGAAGTTCATCTTTAAAGTATGGCCTCATGCTGTTGGATTTATTGAGTCATTGTAATTCATACAGATCCACACAACACAGTAGTGTGTGGGCTTTGTATGCTTGTCACTATGGAAGTTTTAACAAATATCTGTTGCTAATGTGTTTACTCTACTGAACATAAAAAAAAAGTGTAGACAGACAAATTAGTTATTCATTTAAAAAAAAAAACATATGGATACCAGCTTCAACTGATATGTGCACACACAGATACTGCACTTACTGCACACATAATGTGTGCATACAAATGCGCACACCATAGTAATACTATTGGTGATTTAAAAATCATTAATAATTAATCATCTTCCCATCTCTTCTTATTCAATATGGTGAAAACATCATTTAAAGCTTTGTCACTTCCTATTTAGTTATGTTTTTATTTTTATTTTTTAAAGACATTCACTGTGTGCTGTAAAATTGTGTCAGGGCTGCAGTGCAGTTTAATATTTGGCAAAGCTGACCAACAATAAGTGTTGACTGTGAAAGATTTTCTTTGGTTTAGCGAGGTCAGAGAGAGGTCGAGGCATGGTGTGGAAACACAAGCTCCACACACTTTCTGCCATCTCCAAAAAGCGCAGCTGATACAGGAGCAGGCCAAACAACCCCAAAGGCCTTTTGCTTCGCAGCCAAATTTAATTAAAACAGCTTCACCCTGCTGCAAATGAAAAAGGAAGCGCTTGATTGAGTAAGGTCCAGAAAGGGCTGAAGTCCTGCTGCTGACCAGAAAGTGAGACCCCCACCCTTAATGTTCAAACTGAGAGACGCACACACACATTGACATACACGAGCCTGTTCCTTCTTCTGCTTCACCCTCTTTCTCTTGCTCCCTCTGGTTTTGAACCTGGCATTCCTGCTGGCCCTGCCTCTTTGAAGTGGCTTGTTGGAGCAGGCTCCCATTACAGGGGCCGAGACTGGCGAAAGCCGATCTGTCTGTCTGAGGAGAATGGCCCTGGCCCAGGGGTTAATCAGCAGACCCAGTACACTGCCCACTCTGTCCACACAGGCACATACACACATACATACAAATGGAAACACTGCCCACTCTGTCCCCACAGTGCAGCTGTAACAAGACCAGCCAGATTTGGAGGTTAAGAAAGACAGCCACAGCCCAACTGCTTTGAAGTTGACTGGCAGCCACCAGGATTTGGACTCTTAAAGAGGAGAGCTGGCTGACGTTCAAAAATATACAGGGTCATGCAGTGTAGAGAGTGTGATTTTGTGCTTTGGGACAGGAGAGAGGAAGCTGACTAATCTCCCTTTTTAACCCACTGCTAAATGGTGAGCTCAGGTTGTGATCACCAGTAGAGCTGTATTAAAAACACACACAGACACATTCCATACCTGAACAATTTGGATTGTGCAAATAAAAACCTCAGAAAGCTCAAAAGACGCTGGAGAGCTCCTCTGTTAAGAGCCATATGCAGGATATGCAAAACAATTGTAGTAAATAGGCATTTTGAATATGCATTAACCCTTTATTATGAAAAAATGAAATCATTAGTTGGGTTCATTTAGCGTAGCCACCATGTATATTTATATTTAGATTGCTTTTATCTTGACTTAATGCATCAGTGCTGTTATTGTTAGGGAGTTATTCCACAAAATAATCAGTTGGCAATAAACCCTGATATAGCGCAGCAAACAGCGACTAGATCATCAAATCGAAAAGGTGTAAATTAACAATTTTCTTTCCTTTTAAAAAACTCATTATAGAGTTAAGTATATCATTACTATAATAAAAGTGAGGACACACCAGAATCAATATGCAAAACCAAATGGTTATTTTCAGTGCTCTCTCAAATTGTTTTCGTTTTTCATTATGTAAAGCCAAACTTCTAGGAAAGGCAGCTTTAGACATGTTTTCTTAATGGTGTTTCAGGAATAATTCCAGTCTCCCATTCCAGTCTTCATGAGCTAAGCATTCAAATAGGTGGCTAATGTTACATATCTGGCCTTTAAAAGCCACTGAAAACATTTGATACTACCAGCAGTTTTGCTTTTTTTTCCCCCTCTTTGTCAGGCTAGGCCAAGTTGATGTCAGTGTAAAACGATCCATAATAAAAGAGACTAAAAAAAAAAACCCAAATCACTTCACTTTAAAACCCTATTTATGTTCTACTATCCACAGATTCAGGGTGAATATATGGGATCCCTGACAAGCCTGTTCTGTACAATCCACTTATCTCTCTAGTAGCATCTGGGCATGGATATGATGGAGTGGATGTTATCCAACATGGCACCATGACAAAATCAACAGTATAGTGTGCTCTGCACAAGGGCAATGACTTGATCCTCTCTCTCCCTCTCTCTCTCTTTCTTTCCTGTTAACAATAACAGACAATCATGTGTTAAGAGCATATAACCAAATGACACAATTACAGACAAAAAGAAAGGTAAACCTGTGCGTTTGCTTATTCAGCTCATTTGTTACAAACAGAGATGACTGCTTTTCAGTTCTGGAGACTTTTGCAGAAAAAGTCAGACCTCATTTTTTATGTTTGAAGAAGTCAAAGACAGAATTAGTCCAGGCCATGTGGAAACTGCACACCAATTTGATAAATGATCTGCAGGTGTCGATAGCTTTCATGACTACCACCAGTCATCTTGCTTCTAAGTGCGTTACCAGATTTGACCCCAGATGCACGTTAAATGTTCCCGCATGTTCTTCTCTTTGTTTATTCAGTGTAGTGTGTGTCATGAAATTTTGTCCCTGAGTTGGATGTTGTTTGGCGAGTGTTAAGATCATCAGTGTTCTGTCCCGATCCTCAGGGGACCATCTTCATTTGCGTCTTTTGTTTATCAAGATGTTTGAATATTAACGTGGGCCATTTTTCCAGTAATAATGAAGCAGTGTTGCATATCATCACATCTGCACATTTCCATACTGCTCTGTAATTCTGCCTCTATCTTAATTTCCTGCTAGATGTATTCCATGAGAACTATCATTTGCATATGAGTAAAAGGTCTTCAGTCTGGGGAACCCCTCCCCTTTTCTCTTTGTATGCAGATATTTGTTTGTTTACTCTTCATTTCCATTGAGTGTAAAAAACAAACAAACAAACAAAACAAAACAAAAAAATAAACAAGTAAAAATAAAACATTAACATGATGGTCCTTTGCTGTCACACTGGTTTAAATTTACATGTGTTGGATGACAAGGGCCTGAAGATAAAGACGTTAATCGCTTCCTCTAATCAGCAGTCTTTCTCTTCAACCCCGACCGATGTTACCACTGGTACCTTCACAGCAATGCTATCGCACTGTGAGCTGCTCATCTGCTTCATTCACTATCCACCGCAGTCCCCGACAGGTGCTGGTGACGGTGGTGTTTATACCCTAGATCCCTCTAGCGCAAAACTTTAATATTCATGTTGGCCGATAAAGGGAATTACTTCTGATTGCTTGGAGGGACACTGATACATCTGGCAGATAGAGAAAGGCACTAGTTTGAGGATTCAGATTATGTTTTTTATTTTTTATTTTTTGGCTGGGCTGAACTTTCACTGGGAGCTAAGTCTATTAGCAGCAGTCATTTCTTATCTCACTTGACACACATTTGTTCCTCTGCAAGCTCAAATATGTCTTACAATACACACGACCTGTGAAGAGGCACAGAGATTTTGAAATAGAAGCTAATGGCTAAAAAAACATACACATTTCATAAAGCTAGGGTGATTCCATGGGGTCATGAAAAAATATTATATATGTTAAGCCATGTGATATAACAAAGTTTTCAAATTTCAGTCCTCAGATAACTTATCAGCACTTTTGTCAAATACCCTGAGTATTGTTAAAACTGGCTAATGATGATTTTTTTCAGACTACAAACTGCATATTTCTGTATCATTTAATAAAAAAAATAAATGAATGATTGACATGGTGTGCTATCATGAGGCTGCTTGTGTAACTGTCTGATCTGGACCTGCAGGGCCTTTTCTACTGACACAGGCATCTCTAGGTAAAGAATGACCCTCATTTCTTTGGACATAGCACTGTGTCCGCTCCCCCAGATCTGGGCGCCCATTCCATTTCATGGTGCATCACCCCTGCACATGATTATGCCGTGCTTTCAGGTGCAAAGGAGGAAATGTTTCGTGAAACAGATGCCCCTGTCAGCGATGTGCGGCTCTCCCTTCTTTTCCTGAATGTGTCGCCTTACTGATTGGTGAATTACCATTCTAATGTGAAGAGTGGCCCCACCCCTGTCCATAGCTCACAGGTGCTGGGAGCATGCCATGTGCTCCTGGCCTCATTTGCATTGGTTGAATGGAAGCCAACTGGTTTAATGTTGAACCAAAGCTGGTAAATGGTTACAGTGTCACACATTAAAAATATATGCACATGCACCTACTACTACGTAAATGCTGCATGCTCATTTGCTGACTGAGAAGGAAGAGGATAAAATATTTGCTGCCACATAAATACAAGAAGTAATGCTAATGGATTTGCTGCATGCTCCTTTGAAACCAAGAAAACAGTGACATCATTTTTATTTCTGAGAAAGTGCTTCTTCTGATTCTACAAGGGGAAACTTGAATGCCAGCCAATGGCATCCAAAGAGAATTTGCATGGCACGGAAAAGCAGATGATTTGATTTGGATACACGTAATTAATTAGTCATTAGTTGATTCTTTGGGCAGCTGAGACGACAAAATGAAATCTACTCAGCAGTTCTGCGAAATTAACACTGAAACTCTTGCTCACTCACTTCAGGGGTCCCTGGGTCATACACTCTACAGATATATTTTTAAATCCAAATCCCACAAGAATTACCCAAAAGTACAGCCAAAAGTACAGCCAACACAAAGTGGATGAAATAGGAGTTATTCAGAGCTTCATTTTACACACATAGTGCTTAATTTGCTGGTAAACATTTGTATACAATCAGTTGCTACCTTAGGGACAGTATACATAGTTATTATATGAGAACTGTTTTCTTTTACTGACTCCCAGCAAAATGAGGCAGTGAAGAGTAAGTTCGTGTGTGGTTCTCTCTGTGTGTGTTGTACTGATGGGGGCTTATTTGTGAATATATTTGCAGTTAAGTGAGGCCTGGTGGCTAAGTATGTGCATATACATTTGCTAATGCATGTTAGTGTGTGCACTCTAGTGAATGTGTCTGTCTTATGTTTGCCTGCTTAGTGTAGGTGTGTCTTGGCAGGACACTGTGGAGCATGGACTTCTCATTTGAGTCTGTGATGGTCTATTCTAGACCAGAGACGCTGGCTCAGTAGACTGGAATCCTTCAGGGCACCAGGGACATCTGATTCCCCCACTGCCTAAGCACTGAACTAAATGCTCCTGCATTATTCATGTGTATATCACTTTATTGCTGTGCAAGGTTTTCACTCAAAGTTCCTGCCGCACCATTTACTGTACCTACCCAATAGACGTTAACTGACTAAACTTTTCCCAAACTCCATCTCTCTTTCTCTAGCTCCCTGCCTCTCCATACTTTAATGATGACAAGATACTGTCGAAATATAGTTACTATGGGCTCCACATGTCTCTTAGTCATTGAGTCACAGTCTACACCATGAAATCCATCTCAGGGCACATTCATGTTCTGAGAACTCCACTCATTTTATCTACAGTCATTTTATCCGACAGCAATTGACTGTCATAAAAACTATTTTTATGGATTCATAAAAATATACTCATTGATTAAAGTCTCTGATTTAAGAGTTCTCTTTTCTTTTATCTACACTATGACTGTGATCAAGAAAATTCAATATTAAAACTGACAATTGACATTTGATCGGAGACAATTACCTTCTTGCAAGTAGATACAAACATGACCAACTTTAAAAAAGATGTAGGCCTGACCATATCAACTACACACAAATAACACTAGTCACAAAATGCAGCAATGCTTAGGTACTACAATTTTATTTCCACATTGATAACTTCTTAATATAAAATACATGAGACACACTATTTTGCCAAAAGTATTCGCTCGTCTGCCTTCACACGCATATGAACTTGAGTGACATCCCGTTCTTAATCCATAGGGTTTAATATGATGTCAGCCCACCCTTTGCAGCTATAACAGCTTCAACTCTTCTGGGAAGGCTTTCCACAAGGTTTAGGAGTGTGTTTATGGGAGTTTTTGACCATTCTTCCAGAAGCACATTTGTGAGGTCAGACACTGATGTTAGATGAGAAGGCCTGGCTCGCAGTCTCCGCTCTAATTCATCCCAAAGGTGTTCTATCAGGTTGAGGTCAGGACTCTGTGCAGGCCAGTCAAGTTCTTCCACACCAAACTCGCTCATCCATGTCTTTATGGACCTTGCT
>VUQI01056192.1:0-48800 GCA_015106735.1 Paratilapia polleni | reverse complement strand
GCTACATCAACCAACCAACAAAAAAAAGAGAAAAGAAAAACAACGGAAGCTGATAAAATATCAGTTTTTATTCTAACATTTACCTTCATGCCACAGTCTGCCATTAATGTCCTTCTATGCTTTGGATAACAAAGTTGAGCATCTGGGGAAAAAGTCCTCAACAGCCAGCAAGAAAGTTTGTTGTCGCCATTGGCATTTATAAAGTCCACTTTCAACTCAAGGACAGCAACAGGAGAACAGAAATGAATAGTCAAATGTAACTTCCAAAATGCTTTATGCACAAATAACACTCAGGTAATATTGTTTTTTTCTTTTCTTTTTTTTTTAGAATAAAATGATATTTGAATAACATTTACACATCAAGCTGACGAGACTGGGATCTCAATCACAATACTACTGGAAATGTAATTTATGCAGTCCAGTAAGGAACATTCAAGATGTCAAAAATTACCATGTCAAACTGAGCTATCAGGGATAGTGCTGCAAATTACCTCATGCACTGAAGCATAACACAAGTGGCCATTCAAAAAAATAAATAAATAAATAAATATAAGATGTTAAATTAAAGTTGTGCCTCAAGAATTCATCATTTTGGGTGATATGCTAAGATGACCCCCCCATTCTACAAATGCATAATTTTCAGGGTATACAGGGTATCCTTAGGCTTCTTAAGACATCTTTGCTCAGTGTATTTGCTGATTTACACTGGGAGGACTTTTCACTTTCCATACTGGTTATTCATTTTCTTCGCCTACCATTGGCATACTTATTATAAGCAACTGTGCATGCAGATTCTGTACATTTTAGCTTTGTCATTGTGTCACTGGGTATATTTTCTGAGATTATCTGTCTTTAAAAAAAAAAAAAAGAAAACAAAAGCCAATTTGCTGCAGCTAGCTGCATTTCAAGCTATTGGTAGAAAACTATCGTTAGTTAATAGTCCCAAGGCATTGAGGGGAATACACTTACTATGAGTTTTATGAAAAGATTGATACCACTCACGTACCTGTTAAACATGAACTTACAGCCAGTTGAAGGTCAGCATAGCAGAGGAATAAAGAGCTACCCGGTTTCCATGAAAAGGTTTCGAATTTAATTTCCCAGCATCTCTGGTGACTCCAGGAAGTCCTTGCTCCTGGCCAAGATGTAGTCCAAGTTGCCATAACTTACCATAAAAAAGCACAATTTAGACAAGCTAATATTTACTGTCAAAGAAGTTAGCAGGCTAGCCAGGACAGCTATTTCCCACAGCTCCCGGTCTTCGTGCTAAGCTTACCTAAACAGGTGACTGTAGCTTCATCTTTAACGGTGAGAAGTGGTACCAGTCTTCCCAAAGTGTCAAATTGTTCCCTAAAAATCTGCTCTATAAATGCAATCCCACAGCCGGATGTTTTCTGACAAAGTAAGGCACAGTGACTAAAACATGTTAATGCTTTTGTTTTTTCAAGAACAACTGAATAAACGGGAGCGTCACAATAAAACTGTGTTGAATAAATGATAAGAAAACCCAAAGCTATTTTTTTTTCCTTTGAATAATTTTCAAAACAGGGAATTCTGTCAACATCACTGAAATACGTAAAATGAAATTACGAGATAAAACCAACATCAGGGCAAACATGAGTACCAAAATAAAAACATGTTATAGTCGAATGAGTGCTTGTGTGCTATTTTACATACTTTAAGAACAACAGACACAACCACAGTCCAACATGAAAAGTTCTTCACAACTTTAAAAATAGTAACATTTCCTGTATCCGCACTATTCCAGACACCCTTTATGAACAATGCCAGTTAGCGTTTTTCACCAGGGGTCTGATTTTCATTAATATACAAGCCCACAAGTTATGTGCTATAAAGTGTTCCTTCTCCTCACAGCTTTAAGTCTGTGTGAGAGCTGATGCTTTCTCTCCACTGCTTTTGAGGAGCTGGTCCTTCCCAGTGGTGAAGGAGACTGCTTCTTGTCTGTATATTCCCAAACTTCATGTCAGGTCATCAGTCTTTGTTGGCTCTCTGGAGCCTTTTGGATTTCAACTCAGGGTAGAAGGGAAGGGAACGAAGGACAATGGATGGATGGAGGAGTAAATCCACTGTCTGCTGGAAAAGGCAGTCTCAGGTGCAGCTTGTGGACACGGAGGAAAACGATGAACCAAGGACAAATGAGAGTTGCATACTGTGGACACCAGGGACAGGATGGAGGTAGGTAGATGACCAGATGGGTGGGGAGGATTTTGGGTGCAGGAGGGGCCCTATGAGGCCAGTCTAACCCTCATCTTCAACCTCTTCTTCCAGAGCCTCCTCAAACACTATTTCTGGTAGCCTGAAGCACTCCTCAAAGAAGTTCACCAGGGATTGACTGAGGTGCTGCCTCGTTGCCTCACTGTGGATGAAGTGGCCTTCGTCTGGGTAGATCTTAAACACAAAGAAAGAGGTGAGAACATCAGTGGAATTTAGTGTTTGGCAACTTTTTTTTTTAGCAGAAGTATAGTCCATTGTATTTCTTGTGGAGTTAATCAAAAGTAATTACAAAATTAATCATTGAAGTTCTAGGCAACCAGGATCCCCCAAATTCTATTTAGTCACACAAGATGATATCATTACTGAATGCAACTGGAATGTGAAATACATTTTGATCATGAAAAATATTTTTCTAGAAAAAAAAAATATTTTGCTAGAAATGTAATTCTAGAGTCCTTGTATGCACTAGGCCAGCAGGTTGGTACAGTGGTTAGCACTGTTGCCTCACTGTGTGGAGTCTGCATGCTCTCTGGGTGCTACAGTTTCTTCCCATATGATGTTAAGGTTAATAGGCCATGGATGTGGATGTGAGTCATTATTTGCCCGTCTGTGTCGGACTGGTGACCTGTCCAGCGTGTACCCTGCCCGTTTGCCCACTCTCAGCAGGGATAGGCTCAAGCAACTAAGAAAATTGATATTTTTTTCTTTACCTCACAGAAAACTCGTAATCCATTAAGACACCAAATTTACCGAATAACACAAACCAATAACCAACCAGTCAAGGCTACAAACTCCTGTGTTTTGCAAGGTGAAATAGCTGTTTCTATCGGTTGAATGTGGTGAAGTATTACTGCTTCACTTCCTCGCTAGACAGAGCTGTCCGGTGGGGGTAAAGTGGTAAAACTGTTTTAAATATAGTGTATTGTGCTAAAATCATTTTTCATGATGATCTCATTACTTTGCTTTGCTTCTCTGCTGATTGGCTGCCATCTGCTATCGACATGGACTGTGGATCAGAACCTCACACAATTTCACTTCAAAAAAACTGAACTAATCTAGCTAAGTGAAAAACAGTAAAAAATGTAAAATAGTTTTACTAAGTTTCCTGAAAATTGGAGCAGACCTTTTTAAATATAACCTAAGAAATGACATTGTTGTGCATATTGTATCGATTAGTCAAGTTTAAGAATCTTACATGTTGCTTTTTCTTAGAAGAAGCAGAGATATACACTCACCGGCTACTTCATTAGGTACACCTACTTGTTAATAAAATATCTACTCAGCCAATCACATGGCAGCAACTTAATGCATTTAGGCAAGTAGATATGGTCAAGATGAGCATCAGAATGTGGAAGAAAGATGACTTAAGTGACTCTGAATGTGCCATGGTTGTTGGTGCCAGATGGGCTCTGAGTATTTCAGAAACTGCTGATCTACTGGGATTTTCCCAAACAACCCTCTCTTAGGATTTACAGAGAATGGTCTGAAAAAGAAAATATCTAGTGAGCGGCAGTTCTCTGGGCGAAAATGCCTTGCTGATGTCAGAGGTCAGAGGAGAATGGCTCATTTGAGCTGATAACCACTCGTTACAACCAAGGTATACAGAAGAGCATCTCTGAATGCACAATACATGAAACCTACAGCACTGGAAGACCAAAACAGGTGTCAAGAACATGAAAATGAGGCTACGATTCGCACCAATATTGGACAATAGAAGATTGGAAAACCATTGCCTGGTCTGATGAGTCTCGATCTCTTTTGCGACATTTGGACGGGAGGTCAGAATTTGGCATAAACAGTAATGAAGGCATAGATCCATCCTGCCTTGTATCAATGGTTCAGGTTGTTGTTGGTGGTGTAATAGTGTGGGGCACACTTTGGGCTCCCTAGTACCAATTGACCATCATTTAACCACCACAGCCGACCTGAGTATCCATCCCTTTATGGCCACAGTGTACCCATCTTCTGATGGCTGCTTCCAGCAGGATAACACTTTTGAACATGACAACGACTTCACTGTACTCAGGTGGCCTCCACAGTCACCAGACCTCAATCCACTAGAGCACCTCTGGGATGTAGTGGAACAGGAGTTTCACATCATTGATCATCTGTCTCTCTCCCATAGAGTGTCTTTTGTCCTGTCTCCCTCTGCTCCCTTCCATTTCCTCTCACCCCCAACATGTCACGGCAGATGGCTGCCCCTCCCTGAGCCTGGTTCTGCCGGAGGTTTCTTCCTGTTAAAAGGGAGGTTTTCCTTCCCACTGTTGCCAAGTGCTTGCTCATAGGGGGTCATCTGACTGTGACTGGGTTTTCTGTCTAATATTGTAGGGTCTTTACCCTAAAATATGAAGCGCCTTGATTTGGCGCTATGTAAATAAAATTGAATTGAACTGAATTGAATTAAATGTACCACCAACAAATCTGCAGCAACTGCATGATGCTACCATATGAATATGGACCAAAACCCTCTAAGGAGCTGCAGTTTTGGAGATGCTCCGACCCAGTCGTCTAGCCATTACAATTTGGCCCTCGTCAAACTCACTCAAATCCTTACGCCTGCCCATTTTTCCTGCTTCTAACACATCAACTTTGAGGACAAAATGTTCACTTGCTCCCTAATATATCCCACCCACTAACAGGTGCCATGATGAAGAGATAATCAGTGTTATTCACTTGACCTGTCAGTGATCATAATGTTATGCCTGATTAGTGTATATTACCAGAGCTCAAGGTGTTGTTCAACACTCTACAACCATTAAAGAGTCAATGATTAGAAAAACAGACAGTAACTGAGGGATAGTGTTTATTTGAAACTATCATAAACTAGTGGAGACCCAATTTTAATACTTGTGTGTAGAGTAACGTATCTATTGGTCAGTAATGAGCTTTGATGAACATTCAGCAGCAGAACATTGTGTTATAAATGGATTAGTCCTGGTGTTAATGGAAGATGCCCAAGGAGGTCTTATAATCTCATTATGTGTGAGGAAGGCATTGTGAAGGGCTAATCCTCTGCCTGCTGTGAGACCACCACTGGGATCACAAAGCTCCCAGAGGTTGGACTGAACCGGGAAAAGAAAGGCTGCATACCTGCAGGGTGTAGTTGGCCTTTTCACTGATGAGCTGGGTGATGAATTTTGCTGTATGTTGAAAGTGGACTTTTTCTGGAGAAACCAAATGAGACAGAAAACCATCAGATTAGTGTGTTATTCTTTTACATATTTAATTACGCGGATGTTAAAATTCCGAACCTACCGTCAGCTGTTGGATGGATAATCAGAAACTTCTTATCGATGAACTGAGATGCTCTGTGTGCTAAATTTGCCATCTGAAAATCACATTTGACCAGATTGTTACTTCAATAATTATTAAAACTGGAATTGAAATGTAAAGAAATGCAATTAAATCTTACTGTGTATGCCCTTGTGTCCGGTTTGGGCAGTCCAAGGTATCTCTCAGAAAATGCAGAGGCTAGAGGGGAAAAGAGGCTTCAGTTAATTTTTTTGCTTTGATGTTGAAATCAAATAAAAACTTCCTATTAATGACTCTGTTTGAGGGGGCTTTCTTTCCCATATTTAAATATATTCAGCCATCTACATATTCCTTAGTCTAGGAGCTGTTGCAACTGTCTTCATTTGCAATTCCACACTTCCAGTGTCATGGGCACGTCTCTCACCCCCTCTGGCAGAGTGAGAGAAATCAAATAGATGGGAAATCAGTCACACCGCAACGCCCAGCTCCTCCTTAATTTGCACTTTCCTGACTCGGTGTGCCTGCAGCTACAACAGCACCGTGTCTCGCTCTCTGTGTCTCTCGTACTGTCACTCCCCCGATGCACAGCACTTCTGCATTTCACACATTTTATTCCTCAGGTAACCGAGGTGAGGCTGTTGTAGTTAACTTTGTCTGGCGCTGATGTGATTGGGTCCTAGGTGTATCTGCACCATCATACTCATGAGTGCATACGTGTATGACGCAGTCCGTGAAAAGACATTCCAGCTGCAGGGTTAAAGGTGCTAGATTTGCAATCTGTCTTTCATTTTCCTCTGAATACATTCTGGCAGTGCTGCCTGAGTTTGACTGATTATGCAGGGATACTGCATTTTTTTTTAGTACACATAGCAGAGACTGTGGAGATTTTTCAAATGCAAAAAGCTGCAGACATACACAGCTTACCATACAATTCAAAATCAGTGATGGGTGAGAGGACAGCGCCGCATTTTACAGGAGATTCCTCACCACTGACCAACAGGCTGGTCACATAGCCTCCATACACCTGAGGTACAACAAATGCATGTTAACACACAGAGACACTAGAGTGCAGAATGGACTTGGACATATTTGGCCCCAGGCTTACACTGTAAGACCGCACACACTGACACTATCCTCACCTTTCCAAATGCTCCAACTCTGTTTTTGTCAACATATGGCTCCTTTAGAATAGAACTGTCAAAGATAAACATTGGTTCAGTTTGACTTTTATAAAATCTGTCTCACAATAACAGCTGTAGCCCTAACGTACAAGATGTTTTAGCAGCTGTTTGCAATGAGCTTTCCATTGCACTATATTAAATAAAGTTATTCACAGTGTTTGTTTAACAGTTATACATTAAATCCACATTTTCAATTCAGCCAGAGCAGCTGCTGTCAGTGTGTGAGCAAAATATATTCTTGCAAACAATATTAAGTAATGATGAATTTACAGATTAGAATGCATTTATTTGTGTGTGTGCGTGTGAATATCTGTGGCTTTAAAATTTGACAGATGAATAATCTGCAAGTTACACTGTTGATAGCTGTGTTTTTGTTTTTTTTTCCAGGAAGACAGGACGACAGCATCCACGTACTTGAGTGCATCCTTCTGATCCTGCTCCTCGAACACGCCCAGTTTCTTCTGGACACGGTGCAGCAGGTTGGTGCCCTGGAAGCCGCTGCCCCTCCCGTCACAACGCAGCACGATGGCGCCGAAGCTGCTCACCAGCACTGTGGCCCAATCCAGGTGAAACTGCTCTGACACCATCTGGCCACCAGGTGTCCCATCGCTGCACCACAGACAAGCAGAGCAGTGAAATAAAGGCTGCTAAAAGTAATGCAATCCTTATTTCAGTTCCAAGCTTGTGCCCATGTGGAACTGAGGTGCGCGATCTTATTCCCCAGTTATGTGGAATCTATTTTTAAATGAAACTTTTGAGCTATACTGTGCAGAAAAACAACAACAGAAGTATAGAAAGCAGAGAAAGATGGGGACATGGAGCAGATTAAGCTAACTCAAAATCAATGACACGGCTGCTAAATGCTGTAGGAGTTTAAACTGCAAGTTATGACTGACATGAAGAAGAATTGGTCTAAAAAAAAAAAGAAAAAAAAAACCTTAATGGTGAAATAATTCCTACTGATTTACACTGTTAGTAGACCAGAAGTCATGATCACTTTTATAGGTATGAATGGACATTGAAGAAATTATACTAGTGGTTTGGATTTTTTTTTTTTTTCAAATACTGAGATGCTTAGATTTGATCTGCAGAATGAAAAATAGTTCAAGGCCTGAGGAAAGGAAAGGTAAACTCCGCTGGGCATGTTTGCATTGATTAGGATGTCCTCATGTAACTTGGAGTGAAGTGTGGACATGAGTCACTGCTGGTGGACACACACTTTAGCGGATACATACACAAGCAGGAGCAGAGGGTAGTGTGATGTTTCCACAAAGCCAGCTGGTTTCAGGATCTGCATCGACAAGGCTGCAATGTAGAGTCAAATAGCTGTTACACAAAATTGACTTGGCCCTCTTTCACAAACACAAAACACAATAATAGATTGCATCTAAAAGATGGACATAGCTTTTGGGTCTGTACCCTAAAGTTAGGAGGGGACAATGTTTTTTTTTTTTATTGCTAATTGAAGTCAAATTGTATGGAAGTTTATGAGAAAATGCCTTTATCTATTATCGTGGGAAGTAATAGAGTTTACGGGTTCAATTGCTAGTTATAAGAAGCTGAAAACACAGCTTAGCGCTGTAGGCTTAAAGCTGGATCACGACTGTGGCACAGAAAGCACCCCATTTCAGAAGTGTAAGAACATGGCTTCTAAATGTGAGTCTTCATGTTAAATGGAAAGGTCAATACAAATGCATTACATAGCATGGTTATTACAGTTAACTAAAATGGAACTAAAAACTAAAACTACAGCTTTGAAATGAATGAAGCAAGCTAAAACTGTAACTGAACTGCATTTTAATACCTATCTCTCATTCCTCTGTTTGTCCCCAGACAGCATATGTGGCATAATAGGCCTACTGTAGCAGTATTTTAAAAGTAGCACAGTCATGTGTGGTAGTGAGCAGACAGCACACAAAACAGCTTCTTAATAACAAAACAGGTTGTCCTAAATCAAATCTAACCCCTATGACTGTACACATGCAGATATAGTCATATTCTTCCTACAATCTAAAAGACAAGCAAGAATATTTTGCTAGAAATATAATTTTCCATTTATGAACCCGGAGCGAGTCCTGTGCTGGATTTGGGCACAATGCCAGAAAACGTTAAACCCTGATTTCAATCCCATGTGGAGTAAAACAACTGTTAAAGCAGGGTAAGTTTTAGAGCTTGGCTAACTTGCCATCGACTTGTCATTGGCGATGACCAATAGTTTAACTCAGGATGGTATTACAGTGGCTATGTCCATCTTTTACATACAGTCCATGAATATAAATTTATATATTTATAATGCATCAAAAGTTAATTGTTTCGATTGTCAAACATCCTTTAGCTCCATATACCTGAGCTCTATGACATTATTATGATCTAAAAAGATACCAAGTAGAGTGTATAGTACTGCTAAAAAAAGAAATATGTATAGGTATTTTGAAGAGTCTTCCCTCTGTTTGCTACTTCAGAAGCAAAACTTCTATATATTTTCAATTTTTGAGTTCTACATGCAGACACTATTGTACCTGCATTGTGCACATTTGTCTTTAAGTGCCCAGTAACGAGCTATTGTACAGTAAGTGTCTGTAGCTCTGATACATACTGTAGTCGTCCACGTTGATCTCCTTGTACTCCACTGCAGGCATCTGCATGGAGTCCAAGGTCAGCCTCACATTCTCATTGCTCTCCAGTTTATAGACTTCTGCAATACCTGCAGACAGTACGACAAATTACAGTTTACAGTAGTTCTGTCAGGCAGCTCATGTTTCAAATGATTGATTTGTTACAGCAGCAGGATACAGCTAAGGGTATTCTCCTCACAAATATGCTACATGTAAAATTCAGAAGTGATGAGATAATATTCCCCTGGAACCTACAGATGGATGCTGGAGTGGTGGTAGGGGGGTTGTAAAGGCAGGCAACGATGCAGGGGAGGGGGAGGAGATGGGAAATTTTACAGCTTAAAAGGACCGCCATATTGGAAGGGCATGTACGTGAGGAGAGGTATGATACCCAGAAAGTCACATTAAAATATGCAGCATATATAAATTTGCCTGTTTTTAACTCCACGTGAATGTGTTAAAATTGTAAGGTGCAGTTAAAAATGGGTAAACAGATGTATATTGACATGATATTCATGTATTCCGACTATTGATTTTTATTTCCTTAACACATGTTTGCAAGAGATCCTTTTAGTAGCTTATATTTCCAGTTCTTTCTGGTTTGTGGCTCCAAACAGTATCGTGTTTTCTCATCCAAATGCAAACCAGAAAAAAAAAGGCAAACTTCATTCCTCGAGAGGTTGTCTTGAAAAGAGAACCAGCTGTACTTATTCAACATCTACAGCTGGTTTGTCCAACACCAGCTTGTCAGTCTTTGCTGCCATGACTGCTGAAGTCAGTGAGGATGCAGCAAACGCTGTATTTTAGGATTGCTTTGTGTAAACAGCCATCCCAGATGGGAATCAAAAATATGTCTGCCACAGCTGCTTGTACTTAGAAAAATCAGATAAAACCTGCCAGCTTGATTGAGAAAAACTTTAATTAACCCTTCTAAAAGGAAGGAGAACAAGACTAGCTCCATCTAGATTACTGAATGAAGCTGTACACAGACTACAGACTAATTCTGATGTGACCTTGTCTCTGCAACAGGGTCTTAGTCACTTAGTAAGACACATGCTTTCATTATTCCCTTAACTCACAATTTCATGCTATTATCAGTTCAAAGGTACAGTATGTTTGTTCTTGCAAAACATCTATTCCCATCACAGCAGAATATTGTTAGCATGCTAAGCAATTTGCCTTCTACTTGAATTAAATGCATTGTGCTGCATTGCTGTGATCACCGCATGTTTTTTGAGCATCAGTCAAGCCTTTTAAATACAGCAAACTGACTGGCTGGTGAAAATTTGAATGCTTTTACAAAAAACCCATTGTGGAGGTGAACACATTGAATAATATATGGTAATGAAATTTACAGAGTTGTTTTGGTTTTTTTTTACATATTGAGGACAGGGATATCTTATTACTTAAAGATGACAAAGACTGGCACACACATACACACTGTAGTAATCAAATTACAGTATGCTGATAGTGCTGTTGGGCAGGTCATGATGTAATGAGGACATCCATTGTGAGGAGTAATGTCATTACTGCTATCATGCTAGACTTGGCCAGTGACTCAGTGCACAGGTGGTCATTTTGCACAACACTGCAAACACTTCTGCCCCCTTTTGACAAGGTCATATTAAGTGTAGCAATTATGGTAATGTACACAAGGTCACTTGTGATGTCTTTAACTTAATTCAGGCTTGTAAATGCTAATTTGTGCCAAACGGCACCTTGCAGGGCTGAAATAGGAAGCAAAAGTCCCAAAAGTGCAGTTCTCTGAAAGGCCACTAGAGGCTAGCTCTAAAGGTGAGTCAGTTGTAGACTCCCATGATAAACAGCTAATTTCCCCCTTTTTTTTATTTTTTCAATGTTTATTTTATAACTCACCCATTTAAACTTTTTTAAGTTATGTGGATGCAGACACAGGCAGCAGTAGCCACTAACTGTCTGCTGTTCCTCACCTCCTCACCTAATTTTAAGTCACTGAACTGAACCTCTCAACCATATTTGTGGTGCTGGTCCCTTTTGGACTACTTTTAATGCAATCATGTGACAGCTGTAATATTGCTTGCTCTATGGTGAATGTTCACAGTGCAATTATGGTCACTTATGGCTCAAAAATGACAACACAATGGCAGCTAAAATGCTTAAAATAAGGCTTCAAAAATGGGGCTTCACAAATAAATAGGAGACGTTTCGGTGGCTACATCCATGTTTTATATACAGTCTTTGATTTGTGGTTGAGCTGGTTGAAATCATAGAACATATGGATGGAAGTAGCCACTGTGATGTCACCCATTAGTTTTGGACTTTTCATTTTGAAGCCTCAGCGTTAGCATTTTGGCTTCTGCCATGTTGGGTTTTTTTTGGAGCCAGAATTCCACTAAAAAATGCTCCAAAAGGCACCAACAGCACACAGACAGT
Organism: Paratilapia polleni; assembly: GCA_015106735.1. NCBI lineage: Eukaryota > Metazoa > Chordata > Actinopteri > Cichliformes > Cichlidae > Paratilapia > Paratilapia polleni. Next base: position 37,105 of record VUQI01056192.1, on the reverse strand, counting down.
GAAGAGATCGAGTTTAATGACTTGAAGTAGTGGATGAGTTCTAGCAGATGCAGACACTCACAGTTGTTATAAAGGGGGAAACTATCAATAGAGGCCAAAACCATTTTTAGTACCAGGCTGTAAAACATACTTTTTAATGCTGTACATTTGGGGATTTTAACGTGAGACTCTGTGGGCAATGACTCACTTTTGGAGCCAGCCTCAACTTGCCACTAGAGGAACTGCAGTTTTTGACACTTCTTTTTCAGTTGTGGAGTTTTGTTGCTTGGTTGAAAATACTCACTTTCTCTGTCTTGTGTCTCACTTTCTGCGTCTCTCTGTGTCTTGTAAACGGCCACGAACGGGATGTCCGGCCCTAAAGAGGAAATAACAAACTTTAAACAAGCTGTGTACCTTTATATTTAACCATGACATGCTAATGCTCTGATTTACTAAGAGCTGTTTTTATTTCAAAAATACCAGTGAAAAGGAATTATTCAGCATAATATGACCACACAGGTAGGTTGCTGTATTTACGTTTTGTTTGTGGCAAAGGAAAGTGTGTGTTTATTATCAAATGCATGCTGATGCCATAGTCTCCTTCAGGGAATGCACAATAAGAAAAAAAAAGAAGAAAAAAACTGGGCCATACCAGATCCCATGTCTGACAGACAAAGAAGCACATCTTTGTTTATTTGATTTATGTAATGCAATAGCTTTAATAGCTTTTCCATTTCTAGGCCACAAACAGAGGCAAAGCTCTAAAACCTCAGACTGCAGGGAGGAGGGGTAGCAAATGAAGTGATTGATGCACTTAGCAAATTGAGAATACAATACAGGAACACCATCGTTGCATTTGTTGGGGAGTACAGCAGCTGTTTGCTCCCTGCCTCCTTTTTCTTCCTCGTACTCCCTATCCTCATGGTTATGATATTATAACCCCATCACATAAGATCACAGGCAGGCTGTGAAGGAGAGAACTGGATTACAAATGCATGAGGTACAAGATTATTGACTGTCAATGATATTTTTTAAGGGTTGAGCACGAGGGGTTTGATTGCATTATGTTTAGTCCAAGTCTGATTTTAGATCGGTGATGATCACTTAGTAAGAATTGACACTGAAGTGTTGCATCAGTGATTAAATATTGAGGCTACAGGCTTAAAATCAGACTGAGACACAATTTCTGTATGTCCCTGGTGGCATGACAACAGTGCTGTGACATTTTGTTATTTCTCAGATGTTCAGAAGACGTTTGTCTCTTCTTTTGATATTTTAATGCCCAGCACTGCATAAACGGATCAAAGGCAGGAGAAGTGCAACAACGTGGGATGTCCTTTTTGTAGGTGAAATCAGCCTTTTTGACACTGTGACAAGTAAAGACACCTAAGCACAGACTCTGTTTTTGGCAGTGTTGTCACTTTTTGGTGAATTGACCAAAAGACTAGTGGTGGAAAAATCAAAGCACAAGTACTGTACTATAGTGTAATTACTAGGTACGATCAGTTACATTTATTTACCAGCTATAGTTGATAGTTACATTTAGCATATAATGATGCTGATCAGTGTTACAGTGTTATGTTTCAGTGTTACAGGCTTTACTGTCTAACAGTGAATCAACTTCCACTTCACTAATTTTAACAATAATGCACTGCATAGAGGTTACTGCATCAATGAGAATGAGCCAGTTACGTAATACAACACTGACTGATATATTCTCAGGTTTTTCCACACCTGTGGACAATGTTGATGTGAAAACACAGTTTAATACAACTACAGTAACACTTAACTGTGCATTCAAGTAAACTAAGCTACAGGTCGAGAGAGATCACCTGGAACCAACATCTGCACCTACAGGTACACTATAAAAGCACTGCCCTTTAGTTGATTAAACCATTACAGTAAGTCAAAGGACAAATGCATGACCTGCAGTGTTGCATCTGCGCTGTGCAGCTAAAGCTAAACATCTGGCCAGAGGTTAACAGTTGTAAAATTACCCAGTGGCTAACACTGGCATACTTGTAGTAGTGTTGATTAATGTGGATTGTCCCTGAAAGTATAACCAAATAACACACAAAAACTGGAAGACTGGCCATTTTTATGGTGTCTGATTAATCATCCTAGAATTACATCTGGATATATTTGAGCTGTCTCTTTGCATATGGCACACTGTGATGTTAAAAAAAAAAAAAAAAAGAAGGCACAAGATACACACTCTTAAATTTTGCACTTTACAACTTCACTGTTAAAAGAGAGCCCTGTGTGTCTTCTTAAAGTGGATAAGCTGAATAGAGGCTACTACCTTGGCAGTGGAGCAGGAAGTAGCTCATGTTGTGGCTGAAGGAGCCACTGATGTAGCCACAGCTGTCGGACAAGGCGCATGTCAGACAGCGACGGTTGAATGAACCGAATGTGTCGGCACTATGAAAATAAATATGAGGACATGAAACTTTTTTTTTTGCAAATTTTTTCATCTAAACAAGCAAAATACACATTTTTCCCAACTATCAAACCAAACTACTTATACAAGTAGAGCATAGATTAGAACAGCTGTTACCTGTACAGGTGCCTTCGCTTTGGACCATCTTCAGTGCTCAAGAAGTATCTGTGTTAACATACAAAAAACAGAAGCTTGGAATGACAGCAGATTGGACCCAACAGTCATGAATAGTTTTTATTTTTGGCTTTTTCTGTGATTTTAGCAGAGCTGTGTTCACCAGTCAAGGGACTATATTAGCAATACCCCAACTAGAAACAGAAACAGGACAAATCTTACCCCGATTTGGCTGAGACTTTTTCAAATCACTGCAGCTCTCAGAACAAAGAAGTAACCGTGTTTCTATATATGTTTGGATGAGGGTGTGAATATGTGAAATCATGTTAGTCAGGTCCCAGTTGCTTTGTAGCCTAGAAAGTAGGAGTGAAATTATCAGGGAGTGATGGGGATGAGTCACACTCCTCATGGGTGCAATAGAGACTCAAGGCGTTTTTACACGCTGCACTTTCCGGGCAGTTTATTGTGTAGAATTGATTGAGATGGCACAACAGACGAACAGAGCTACCATTATACTAGAGTGTAGCATCAGTGCTATAGATCATATTCAGTATATATCTTTACAGTAAAAATGAATATTGATTTTATTGCAAAAGCATTGAAATTATGGGCTTGCCTCTGTCCATGGTGCTGAAATGCTCCACTCTTTTGTCTGTGTATCATGTATGACTATGTAAAACTCACCAGACACTTTATTAGGTACACTTTGCTAGTACTGGGTTGGACCCCCTTTTACCTTCAAAACTGCCTTAATCCTTCATGGCATAGATTCAACAAGGTGCTGGAAACATTCCTCAGAGGTTTTGGTCCATATTGACATGATAGCATCAGACAGTTGCTGCGGATTTGTCTTCAGATTGCATGATGTGAATCTCTCATTGCATGATATCCCAAAGGTGCTCTGTTGGATTGAGATCTGGTAACTGTGGAGGCCATTTGAATACAGTTCACTCATTGTCATATTCAAGAAACCAGTTTGACATTATTTGAGCTTTGTCACATGGGATGTTGTCCTGCTGGAAGCAGCCATCAGAAGATGTGTACACTGTGGTCATAAAGGACAGAGTCAACAGCAATACTCAGGTAGGCTGTGGCGTTTGAACCATGGTCAGTTGGTACTAAGGAGCCCAATTTGTGCCAAGAAAATATCCCCTACACCATTACACCACCAGCAGCAGCCTGAAGCGTTGATACAAGGCAGGATGGATCCATGCTTTCATGCTGTTTATGCCAAGTTCTGACCCTGCCATCCAAGTGTTGCAGAAGAAGTCGAGACGCATTAGACCAAGCAATGTGTTTCCAATCTTCTATTGTCCAATTTTGGTGAGCCTGCTCAGTTTCCTGTTCTTAGTTGACAGAGATGCTCTTCTGCATACTTTGGTAGTAATGAGTGGTTATTTCAGTTACTGTTGCCTTCCTATTAGCTCGAAGTAGTCTCCTCTGACCTCTGGCATCAACAAGGCATTTTCACCCAGAGAACTGCCGCTCACTGGATATTTCCTCTTTTCTGGACCATTCTCTGGAAACCCTAGAGATGGTTGTGTGGGAAAATCCCAGTAAATCAGCAGTTTCTGAAATACTCAGACCAGCCCATCTGGTACCAACAACAAGTCACTTAAAGCACCTTTCTTCCCCATTCTGATGCTTGGTTTGAACTTCAACAGGCTGTCTTGACCTGTGTCATCTACCTGCCTAAATGCACTGATTGGCTGATTAGATATTTGCGTTAACGTGCGGTTGAATAGGTGTACCTAACAGAGTGGCCGGTGAGTGTATGACTGTATGTACAGTAAATGTAAACAGTTACAAACGTGTGTTAACCTGCTTTTTTTTTTGGTATAACTGGGTTGTGGTGTTGGTTCGCTGGTTTGTGCATGCTCACATCAGTTGGCTCTCCTCGTTGTAGGCCAGAACTTGAGTGACATCCCAGTCTCCAGACGTGATGGACTGTAGCGTGTCTGTACTAGTGTTGGGCTGTGGGTGTAGAGAAGTAAAAACAGAAAAAATATACTAACTATTATGTATGTCACCTACAGTTGAACAGGGAAAATATTTCAGTGATTGGCTGCCATGATCACTGCATGAAACAGCAGGTGTACGACTCCGGCAATTAATGGCTGGAGACATTTACAGGTGACAGAAATTGTTGGAAACAAACTTCTAGAAGGGATTTTCTGATTATCTATATAAAAAAAAAAAAAAAACTTAAAAATTGTGTTTTTAATTAATGAGAGCCAAACTTATTGAAAGATATCCTTTTTCTTTCATCAGTTCCAGTCTAAGGTGGTCCACGTTAGTTATGCAAGTACTTGGCACACAAATATTCTCTCACCTGGGAGATGGACATGGAGATGTGAAAGAATTTGCCCCTGCCTCCTTGAGGAATGGCCCGTGTGAAGAACAGCTTCAGACCATCTTTGGAAAACAGAGGCTTCTCGTTCTGAAGACACAGAGAGGGTTGATCTAATTGTTTTTACTTAACAAGACATAAAAAGACTACTACAGACAAGTAAATAAACAGGCTGGCTAATGCAGTGATTATACAAAGACATTCCCACATTGTAATTTAAAAAAGACAGCATACACAAGCCTGGAACAAAGCCATGTTAAATTTAAAACTTGAATTTAATTACCGTGCCTGTCATCAGACACAAAATGCCAGACAACAAAGCAAATAAACAGTGGCTATAATTTAATGACTATTACAAAGGAAACGATTAATCCCTCAGTGTCTTAATAGACTAAATATAAACTTATACACGTCTATTATCAGTCTCACCTGCCTGTGAAGCCACCCTTCACTTTCATCCTCGTGTTTCTGTAAGAACAGTTTAACAGCTTTCAGTTGGCATAAGGAAACAGCCTTTCATACATGCAGCACATACATGATGCACACTGCACTCACCTTAGTGCAGACTCCCGTTGTAGCCTCACACAGTGTGAGGATAGAGATGTTCTGTGCTCTGTTCAGCCAGTTAATGGCTAGTTTGGTGGTGGTGGCCCACTTCACCATGGTCACATAGTACTCACTAACAAACAGAAAGCATATTCAGCAATTATCATCATTGGTATCAGCATCATGGCTAAAATATCTGAAAATAAGATGACTGAAAAAGTGACAAAATGGTTCCATTTGCTAGCAGAGAAATTGAGCAGTGTATAAAAAGGCAGAGAAATAGGGTGTAAATATGAACAGACCAAATGGAGGCATTAAAGTTAATGGAACTAAACACAGAGCCATATTAAGTACAAATGTATCACTGGGGACAGAAAATTTTGAGTATCTATGCAGGATATGCAAAATGACAGGAGCAGAACATACTCTTCATAAAAATAATAAAAAAATAAATTAAAAACAACTATATGCCTCTATGTAATATACTGTATCTGAAATGGTTTATTATCCAAAAAATGTATATATACACCAACATAGTTTTTTATCCTCTTTTGTACAGATTTGTGTCCGTGCACATAAAATGAATACTATCTACTTTTAAAGGATGAAAACCTCTACATTTGGACATTGGGCAGGTTGGCATAGGAGCCACTCACACCAGACACTCTGACTCAGTTCCGAGTCTCTCACTGGAGAGATTTTTACACTTCATTTGTATTATTTTAAATAATTTACAGATTTGTTAATGATGTTTCAGCATTAAAAACCATTGGTTAGGATTAGGCATTTAGTTAGGTTTAGAGAAAACCAGGGTTTGGGTTAAAACATGCTGGTCGCCAATTAAAGCTCTGTTTTCTTGGTTGCCACGGTGACTTGACCCCTCTGAAGAGCCTGGACAACATATCGGCTGCGCATTTGAAATATACAGGTCTTTTTTAAAGCCTCTGATATCTAAGGTCTGGTGTTTTGCTGCTCAAGTGTGTGTTGTCTAAAGAGTTCTCTAACTCATTCAAGAAAAAATAAAAAAGGTTGTGGATGCTATGTCTGGCAAGGGATTTTTAAAAAAAGAAGTCCGAATTATTTGAAATACATTCCACTCCAATGAAAATCATCCAGTTACAATCTGATTTCAGGTGTCCAATTACTTTTGAGCCTCTGAAATGGGGGACTATGTACAAAAATGACTGTAATTCCTAAAAAGTTAATGTAATACTTGTCAATATTAAATCCCCTTTGAACTAAAGCTGAGTCTGCACTTCAGTCACATCTTGCTTGTTTGTACAAATATTCAAATCTGAGCCCAATCTATGTAAAATGTACATCATTTGACTGAGCACACTGATACTTTGGATGACTCACCCTATCCTGGGATCATCAGGCCTCCTCATCTCGATGGTGTGCAGAGGGCCGTTAAGGTTCACAACATACAGAGTGATGACTGGATTTTCCTCTCCAGCCTGAACAGAATGAAAATAAAGTGAGAATCTGAGCTTAATGGACTCAAACCACTGTTTATGTACAATTACAACTATTCCAGAAGTACCAGTACAGATTTTTTAAAGACGTCAAAAGTGTACCTTAGGGTAGTGGTACTCTTTCCCCATTGGGTAGGGTGAGCCTGTAAACATTGGCAGCTCCATCCTGGGTACCAGAGTGTCATTGATGGTGGCGTATGCTAACCTGGCACCATCCGGAGACCACCAATGGGCAATATGGGACTGGAAAATCTCCTCTGGCAGAACGAATAGAAAATCGCTATCAGTCATAATGAATAAAACCCTCAAACAAAGACAAAAGTTAATTACATAGCTGCAGGCCAACAGCATCACATAGTTGTTACTTGTCAGGGTTGTAAAGGAGCAGTTGTTCTGGGGAAAAAAAAAAAAAAAACCAAAAAAAACAGCATTTTAAAATTTAGAAAATGCTCATTATCATTACTAACACTCACTGTAGTCTTTTGCGTCCTTTCTCTTGTTGGTCCTCATATGGGATTTATGAATATAAAGTTGACTGTGTTTTTTTTGTTTTGTTTTTAATGATAAGTCAGTGTCAAACAGTACGATAACTCCCTCCTAAAAGTAGAAAATAATACCTCAATTGCTCAGGTGAAAAAGTGAGTTGCTCAGTTCTGCCCTTTGCCAAGACACGGAACCTGACGTTGTTTTGCCGTTCTTGGTGAGCGAGTGTTTGTGGGAATAGTGAAGTAGAAACATTGTAAAGCACTTTGCATATTGCTAAGGTTTAAAAATACTACTGCAGATCCACCACCTAATCTGGTCAAATTGGTAAAAAATACAAAGTTACCCTCTCTGTCCTCTCAGCACATACTGGTGCTACACTTGCTGCCTGACCTGCTTGCTAAATTTGGAATCCCTCACTCTCTCTCTCCTAAACTTACACACAAAAACACATGCTACCAAAAGTTTGAAGTCATAAATCACAACAGCATTTAATCTCAGCACAGCATATTGACCAAAATAGAACTCGGCTACATTTCCTAGAAATGAACCTAACAGCAATTTCTCACCAGGTACAACAGTGTAGTGTACTTCACCAGATAACTTTCTGGTTTGTTACTATATTGCTGTGTGTACCATTTTCAAGAAGAAACTCAACTCATTTCAGGTTTGTGACCTAGACTTTTCCCTCGAGTCCCTCTGTGTGCAGGTGTGTCCATATAAAATAACGTAGCAATCACAGAGGCTCCTGTTTTACAGAGAGAGAGAGAAAATAACGGGGGACGAGAGCAGTCTAGGTCCTTCATCTCTGTTGCAACACAAACACACGCACAAATGCGTCTGTCAACACAGAGTGTCTCATTAGGAAATTATGCAAATAAAAGCTCGCTGAGGGAACTTTTTGGCAGCATAAAGCATAGCCTTGACAATCCTACTTCATTACTAAGTCTGTGGCGACAATGCAGACGGCATCGAAAACAGTCCGACTTATTGTTACAGCCTGCCACTAGCTACATTTATATCAACTTTTGCAATTAAAATTTCATTAATGCTGTTTATCTGTGGGACTGGGTGCTGGCTTTGGGGAATTAACAACATCAACTACCAATTAGCATTTTCATTAACTGTGCATCGCTTGGCGGAATTACTTGATATGCAGCATCATTTGTCAAACACCTTCAGTACAGATGCTTATGTACATTTGTTCTCTTACGCAGTTCTGCAAAAGTCGTTGTATTTGTAGCTTTCCACTGATTGACACTGTTTGAAGGGAACATACTATGGTTTTCCTTATTTTCTGTCATACAGTATATATACTGTTACAATGGTGGATGTTCACATTAATCAATCCCAAAGTGTCACATAATTTAAGGCAGTTTTTTCTACTTATGGATCTGTATGAAGTCAAAGAGAGGTGATACCCCTAATATGGTAATCTCAGGCAAACCAGAAGCCCCACAGAAGCTGTTCAAACGTATTGTTTGCAAGAGGCAACCAATCAGAAGAACACTGGCCTATAGGGAGAGGGAAAGGAGTTCAAATGGCTTCATTCAGACCCTGGATGAAGTGTAGCTGCACCAAGGGTCAGTATAAGATATTGAACTGTGAATCATGCAAACCTACTCTAGCTGAGTCCAGCAATAAAAATATGGAGTTGGAAATGAGCAGAGTAGGTTCCTTAAACTACTTTAAACAGTAGACATCCTTATGGAAGTGACATTAGGAGGAAAAGGGCTAATGGTAGCTTTTAGTCCTATTAGTTTTTGCTTTCCCTTGTGTGTCCACTTGCACCCAGCTGGCAGTGCTCAGTGGGGAATGATTGGATCTCACTGTCTGATGCTGAACAGAGCAGCACAGCACAACAAAGAACGCGCTGCATTTGCAAATGCTGAAACATAAAATTTAAAAAAAATGATTTCCCGCACGGCCGGCTCCACCGCCGCGTGCCAACTTCACCGGCAGCTGCTTAAAAAGCTTTCCGCGTGGAGGGGAACTGCCGAGCTGTCAGATCCGCTCGGCTGGGGACGCCCAGTCACCTTGGCTAGTCAAGGAGAAAGTAGTTATGTTTCTGGAAGTGTCCTGATATGCGTGTGATTACAAAAGAATGTGAAGGGACAAAAGGGAGAGAAAGTAAGAGAAGAGGCTGTGAGCGAACCACTTTTAATGAGCCAACTCTCATTTTCTCTCTTAAGTAATGAGATCACATCTCCTGTCTTTTTACAGCCTGCCTCATTGTGATGATTACCAAGGTGAGCTGTCGGAGGCTCATCTCCTTTCTCCATGTTCTCCATCCTGCTGTGCAGACTACATTATTCACTGAGTAGAGGACATTATTAATGCATGAGATACCATAAGTCAAGTGGCCAACGGGAAATAATGAGTGCAAGGTGACAGATTCAGGCAAGCTAAGCTAATGAGAAAAGGAAAATCAGACAATCAATCAGACATTTTTTTAAACTATTAGAATACAAAAATTTAAAAATACTGGAAATAATACTCATACTGAATGCTGGTATGGTAGGACTAAACATCTGACTGTTCAGAAAAAAATGACCACATGCATCCAACAGAGGGCAGCAGTGACACATGCTAAAAAACAAGGTAAAGAAGCAGTGCAGCACAGAGCGAAAGGCAGCCTTTGTCTTTACTGTCTGGTGCAGACTTCTAGGTGACTCCTCTGTTTTGAAGTCCAACTATTTCTCTCTTGTTTTCTTGATACTTATATCTCCAGGGTCTAAAACATTTGCATTGTCCCTGCATTGTCACTTCTACCAATCAGATGATACAAAAAAACTAACCTGTTAACGTATTAGACCTGTCCAGTTAATTGATTTTGAACCATAGAATTTGACAGAACTACATATACCTGGCATGCCTAAATCCTATTAAGTATACAACTCGACAGCACAGACAGCCCTTCATGCTGGCTTGCTGACAAGCAAATTGGTTAGATGGCATGACAGTCTAGTTTTCTAGCCAACTTGCCACAAAAACATGACAATGAAGGAGCTGATACTATAAATACAGTACAGCTATCGCTGTGCTGACTGAGGATGTGTTGCAAGTGATAATTAAGCATTAACAGAGAAGCACATGACAGAGAGAAGTGAGATTTTGCTGAGCATCTACAAAGCCTGCACATAATCTGTTTGTGGTTCAGGCCAAGGAAGATGGAGGGAGAAAATTCTATTAAGTGCATTGTTTTTCTAGGTCTATATTCAGAAAGGAGATAAAGGGAACAAAAAGCTACTGTATGGGTGAATTCAGACACTTTGCATCCATCTAGTTGCAACGGTACAGTTCCTGTTATTTTAGTTCAGTTTTATTTATATAGCAACAAATGGCAGCACAAGTCAGATCAGGGTACTTTACACAGTAAGGTAAAGTCTTTCCCCTAAGCAAGCACTTGACCACACTCGATGATAAGCAGTTGCAGCATAAGCCCAATCTTTGCAGACAAAGCATCACAACTGGATGAGGTCAAGTAACCACAGCCAAGTAGAAAGGGCTGAACAAAGTGTTAATGCAGCTTTAAAAATGAAAAAATTACTTCAGAAGACAGCTTTAGTGTGTTTTATAGATATAGCCAACAATGGGTTAAACAAAGTTTTGTTTTGTTTTTTTAAATGCTCACAAACAAGTTTTTTGGTAGAGTCAGCATTTAGTTTTCTTAGCAAGACATTGGTGCAAGCCAATTAGCTTTAAAATATAGACAGTAAACCTCAGGAGGATGCTGATTCTTTTTCAGAAAGTGGAACAGTGGCCAGTCCAGACATAACGTTATGACTTCTGCCGCCTATTACAGACACTACTGAGCTGCAGTCTGCGATACATAAGGTCCAACAATTGTGGAGCTTGAACCTCTTCAATTTTTTACTTCTTTTTCAATCTGTCTCTTGTGAGTATCACTTATAAATGTTACACTCCTCACAAAATGTAGGTATGGGTAAAAAGAAAAAAGAGTACAGAGTAGCACATCTCAAACTTCCTGGTCAGTGAGGACAAAATACTCATAGTTCACCAGTTTATCTGGCTCACATCAAAGAAAGACATGTTTTGGCACAGAGCCTTCTTCAGAGCATTGCGAGTAAATGTGGTAAGTTCAGTAATACACACAGGGGCAGCATTAGTACACTACTGGAAGTTGAACCCAGAAACTTTTCTTGTCCAGTGATTCTGTTCACAGGGACCAATTCTAAGTATATAGTTTCATCTAATCTAGCCTCCAGTACCTCCGGGCATCATTGATCAACCACAATGAAGATGCACCCAGTGAACACAAAGCAACAACAAACCAGAGTTATTATATATATATATATATATATATATATATATATATTTTTTTTTTTTTTTTTTTTTTTTTTTTTTTTTTTTTTTTTTTTTTTTTTTTTTTTTTTTTTTTTTTTTTTTTTTTTTTTTTTTTTTTTTTTTTATTATTAGTAGTAGTTTTAATTTTTTTTTTTATTTAATTTTGAATTAGAATTTTCATATTATTTTCAATTCAGTTTAGTTTTATGTAGTTTCAGTTTTTATTATTTGAAAATGTTTAGCTTTTATTAGTTTCAGTTTTAGTTTTCGTTAGTTTACTATTATAATGTGGGTGGTATTTGTCCTAGGCAGATTTAACAAGTTTACTATAGGTATTACAATAAAAACACAACAATTCATATCATGTAGACATCCGGTAGTCTTGATAAACATAGGCACCAGTATTGTCCAGAGGCTTGTTGGGTAAATTGGACCACAATGACAAACACTAAAACTAAAGACATTTCCTGTTTACTCTTATTCTATTTTAGGTGGTTTCATAAGCACACAATATTGTTTCCTTTAGTTTTCGTCTCTTACCAAAGTGTAGTTTTTATTTTTAATTCAGTCAACAAATTTTTTTACACAACAAGTTTTAGTTTTTAGTTTAGTTTTAGTTAACAGTAATAACCTTGCAGAATGATTATAAAAATGATCAGCAGTCAGGCCACTTGTCTATGTGGTGGACCTTTAACAAAACACTTAAAAAAAATATGTTCTATAATGTAATGTGAGTTTTAGGTGATGCTTTCCTTTTAATTATTAGCCATGTTCCATATTGTTTCTTGCCCCTTTCAAACGGATTATTTCCACTCACTACATTAGTGTATAACTGCGTTCACACTAACAAGCACGACTAAAAGCAATGTATTAAGAGCACCCAGATGACGCACTCATAATGCGCTGCAAACTTAAAAGTTGCCATCTTAGCCTTGTAGTGGAAGAGAAGTGATCACAAACCAGTTTTCAGCAGGAGGCAACGCTAATGCTAGCCGGTTAGCTATTAGTGGCATATTTTCATCAGGTATTAATGTTACACCTGTTGTAGCACTGCTTGGTGTTTATGTGTGTTAAAATTGCTGTCTTAAATGGTGTACGACTTTAATATAAGGTGTGATAATAAAATGCAGCCGCTAGCTTATCAGCTTTGGTCAAACGCTGTAGTTATCATTTTCAGTAAGTGCATAACATAAGTCGTGTTCAATTTGAGGCAACACTACCCTGTTGAAATTCACATAGAAGTGTACTAACAGAAGTATGTGAATTGTGACACAGTCCTCTGCTACCACAAATGGTAAAAACTTTAAAGTAGAAGGCCCGAATACAAGCTGTTAAGCTAGTCCTAAGCATGTCTGATGTGTCTGGAGTGGCAAAATAAAATGCCAATTGTGTTTATCAGTAACTCCAAGTCACTACAAAGATCAAATTAAAAAAGAAATTACACAATCATTATGTTTCTCTTGTGCCAAGAAGACTGGAAAATCCTGACCTGATTTTGTGTGATAATCTACACACAGCACGACTAACATCCACTAAGAAAGTTCTATAAAACTATTTCTCCCATCAGTTTCAGCTTGTACTCTCAACAAGCTCAAGCTGATATTTTCATTCCCTTTATTAATCTTTCTCTTTCCAGTGCACGAGTGTTGATTATGTGGTTACTCTATCTCTGGCAGAGTCTGACACAAACACACAGATAAACAGAAACAACCCCTACAAACAAGCCTCTCAATGCAAACGTCATCTAGCCAAATATCTATGGGGCAAGCACAAGTAAAATCAAAGCAATAGCGGGTTTTTATCTGGGCACACCAGAGCCTAATAAACAGCCATTTCCTCGGGCTGCGTCACACTGCAGGATGTGTCAGTATCAGTACAGCCTCAATAATCAGACAGCCAACAGATGACAGAACACACGACTATTACGCAGAGCCAGTGGCGCTCTTGGCTGTGTCTCCTCTTTTTTAATTTTGCTTTTCTTCTTTTCTCCCTTCTCTCTCTCTGTTTCTGCTGTCTGCACAGTACTAGCACACACACATACACACATTTATGGATTAAGACAGCAAAGCAAGCCAGAGGATATTCAAACCCTGGGAGATTATTTGCCAACCTTTTCACCCTTTAGCATCGAATCTGCTGCACAGCGACAGGCGCAGCTTAAGACCTCATTTCTCCTCAGCAGCAGCGCGACCCTCAGTTTGACCTTGGCCGGAGGATGGCCTGAGTCATTAGCATGGAAAGTCTTCTGCCTTGCAGTCTCATTGATGAATGTAAACATTACACAATCTGGCGCGGCTTCTAAGCTCCCCTGCAGATGGTTGCATCATCACTGGGCCAAAGCCAAATCTATTTACAGGCTTACAGATACAAGTTTTTTCAAAAGGGATTTATCACTAATGGGAATAAAAATGACTTGTAGTGCATTCTTAAAGGTAAAGAAATAAACCCTGGTAAAAATTAGACCATCAAAATCAGCTGCTTCCAAGACATTTTGGCATACTTGTATGCAGCATGAAATTATTAAACGTCTCATTCCATAATCATAGGCATTATGATGCGATTTTCACTTTTTCCACCCTTCTGATTTCAGGCTTTCTACCAGATTTTGGAAACTGGCTGCAGATATTTGGTTCCATTTGGCCATGAGAGCACTGGTGAGGTCCAACACCGATGTTGGGTGATAGGGTCTGGCTTGCAGACCCAAAGATGTTGGATGGAGTTGAAGTCAGGGCTCTGTGGGAGCCGCTTGAGGACTTGGCTTTATGTCAAGGACCACTGTCATACTGAAACAGTAAAGAGCTTTAGCCAAAGTATTGCGACAAAGTTAGAGGCACTCCATTGTTAAAAATGTCACTGCATATAATGTATCATTAATGAGGTGTTATTGTGCTTCTCCTTATTTTCTATCATTCTGTATATACTGTAATGGTGGAAACTCATATAAAATGGCCACAATTTCAAATAAGAACTGTGTTTTCAAGTAATTCCCATGAGCCAAAAAGCTCAGACTTCAGACTGCTCTAAATACTTGGGCTCAGATCTTATTTTTAAAATCAGCTCTGTATGATGGCAGTCAGAGGGGGTAGCTTTATGTGTTCATTTCCAGCACACAGCCCCATCCACCTGCTGTTGAAACCTTCTATTTAGAAGGGGCAGCCAATCATAAGAAAGCTGGCTAATGGCTCAGTCGCACTAGAGTCAAAATAGGACTGCAACCTCCTTGGGACTAGGAAAAATGAGTGGTTGCCAAGTGACTGCATTGAATTTTTTTGCTGTTGGAGACCAATTGCAAGTAGTTGCAGTGACCAATTCTTCGCTCAGATGTTCAGTGTGCAACATCCTCAACCTCTGGGCAACTACTTCTGGGAGTGCACAGGTCAGCTTTTGGGAGGCAACATGTCTCCAAACAATCACAGCCTGACTTGATTGAAATAAATATGGATTATTTTCAACTGTGAATCATGCAAAGCTACTCTGGTAGAGTCTAAGGTTGGAAAAAAATGGAGTGAGAATAATAGGTCACCATGTGAGAATTTGACTCACTAGAACTAAAGGGCCAGCCACTGAAAACAGCCTCTAATGACAGGGTTGTCCATATACTTTTGGGTATATATTGCCTACACACACATATTCATCAGTGAAGGTGACACTTACTTAGCCAATTAGTAGAAATAAATCAAAGCAACCATAAAAACAACAACAAGCCTGTTATGTTGTCTGTAAATAATGTCTCCTTTCTTAATTCTGATGACAGGCTTTCAAATATTTTGTGTTAAGATAATAAAATATCATTTTCTCCTCATAATAAAGTACTTTATCATACCACACTGTGCACTTAAGGCACAAAAAACAATTGTATTGTTATATGATTCACTTTTATCTCAACATTATGAAGCTGATTCTCTTCTTCTATCTCTCAGTGAAAGATTTATCTGGTCAATAAATGATGAGTGTAAATTACCAGGCCTTTAGCAGCCCATAAATATGGGGTCAGACACTGCAATATCACCCCGATTAATGTTTAAATGGCTCAGAATGGATATTGCTCTTGAAGGATGGACTTGCTTTCAAATGTCAGCCTGGTTAATGCGGAGATAAGAGGAGCTGTGGGTGGACAACATTAAATAAAAACAGATGAATTGTGCAGGAAAAGCAGCCACCGGGCTCTAATCCTGATGCACCGGTGACCTCAGATAACCTCTCTGTCACAGCATCTAAACCTGATGCCTCCTTGGTGGCAGCCTCACACTATCAAACAGATACGTGATGCTTAGCATTACTCCAAGATTAACAGCTTGTTGTGTATCATTGGCTGTCTCCATTTCTGCTATCTCTGTATCTATGAGTCTGCTGCTCCCCGTCTCCCTCCCGTTCTGTTATTAAAACACCGTTCTACTGGAGCAGAGAGTGCACCCAGCGCAGCAGATATAAATTCATTAGATGAATGCTAACACAGTCCCTGTCGTGGTTTATACTGCAAGGCACACAGGTGAGCTTTGATCGGTGGTGTTGACGCTTGGAGAGCACTTTGACATCTGTATCGCAGTGTTCAACACGCACACAGCCGCTGAATTAATGCACATCAACTGATGTAGAACACTCATTCGTTTTCAGGGCTGTGCAAAGCAGAAGCAAATTGATAGAATATCCATTTTTTAATTTACCTGCAGGAAAGCGCTACATGCAAAAAATACAAATGTGGCTGCAGACACTTGGGAGTCATACTGTCTCATGTCATTACTTCTGAATACCTGAGCAGCTGCAGAGTGTTCAAATTAGAAAAATGTAATACATGGGGCGAAAGAGGTTTAATACATGTTTTCCCTGATTGTCATCAGAACTAATACACTTACTTGCTTCTTGGAGAGCGTTAGATGAGAAGATGGATGTCACTTTTATCTGTATGGTAAATACAAGCTAGCAGAGGGTAGCTTAGCACATATTTTGCTTGTTTAATCCTTGTTTAACGGCTTATCCAATTTAGGGTTGTAGGGGGGCTGAAGCCTATCCCAGCTGTCATAGGCCCTGGACAGGTCCCCGGTCTATCGCAGGGCTAACATTAGAGAGGCATACAACCATCTACGCTCATATTCACACCTATGGCCTATTTTATTTCATGCAAAATCAGATATGCAAGAATAACAATTTGCAGTTTAATGTGGAGTTATATGCAGTACTATTTTTCAGCCAGGTGCACTGACTTCCTGATATCGTAATACCCTGAGCTTTAGAGCAGCAGTTTGTGACCTTTGCTGCCTTCTGACAGAGCCAAGCTAGCAGTTTCCAGTCATAGAACCAATAAAAATAATGCCTTATTACGCACACATTTAAGTAAAATGTTTTTGTGTCTTTATTTAAGGTAAAAAAGGCCAAAAGCAACTTAAATATGTGCATTTACTTTTTTGCGAAGAGTCATCACTCTATGGAGAACTAAAAGATTACTGGTTTTGCTTAGGATAGACACACCAGTCCACCTCCAGTTTCAAGCTACTTTTTTAGTGCAGAGATTTCGCAAGAAAGCAAACATGAAATTCACAAAATGTCAAAAATACTTCACTATTAATTGCATACACTATTAATGAAAAACCAGCATAATGTAATCCATTGGTCTGTGTACCAAAGTTTAGAAGCCTTGTTTGGCAGTTGTCACCATCTTGGTGTTTCACAAACTGACTTAACCATATCAGGCTTAGGAGCTGATCAGTCAACAGCAGTGCTCTCTAGCCAGCTTGGATATATAAGTGGGTCTGTTATTCTGCAATAACTGAACAGATAATAACTGGAAAGCTAGTTTTGGAAATAAAAAACTGAATAGCTGAGTACTTGCAATATCTTTTAGTACAGCTGAAAGCTGAACAAGCCAGGGGTGGATCTGAGTCAGAAAATGAGGACACTTGTGCTCATATGGCAGTGAAAGAGTAACCCTGCTCTAAAATATACTTTATTTGACTTTAAATGCGATCACTGTTTACAAAGTGAACATCATGCTTTGTTAAATATGGTTTAAAACTAGCAAATGAAGCCATAAACTAGGGTATTTTTCTCCTCAACTCATTAAATCAAACTTCTTTTTGCAACCAGAGGTGCTCCCCCCTGCTGACCATTGGATAAAATGCAGGTTAAAGGCCCTTTCTTAATGGCTTCATTTTTCAGACGCTGACGCTTCTACCATTTTATATACAGCATTTGACAGCAACCTAATTCTTTGCTTACCTTCATACAACCAATCACTGAGCCCGTTGAAGATGACGCCTTCTTTGCCAGTAGATACCAGACGAATAGACCGGCTCTCCACCTTAGACCGATAGTAGATGTTGTTCTCAAAAATGAAGATCTAGAAGAGTCACAAACAGAATAAACATGTAATCAAATAACAGCTGAAAAATCTGGAAAAGAGATGCTGGAGACCTTGGAGCTCAGACATTGATGAGTAGCTGACCCTGGGTGGCAGCTTTACCAAAAGTGTAGCCCTTACATTATTGTTATCATCATCAACACACAACATAAAATCTGAGGACAGTGTTGTATTTAAATTGAAAAATAACACTGACGGTGAGACCTTGGGAAAACAAAAGTCTTCATATCAGAGAAAAAAGATGACTCTTAGGGTCAAAACAAACTCTTTTGACACAGAAGACATCAGTGCACACAGTTGCAAAAGCACCTTTTGATTACAGGGAAACCAGGATTTCTGACAACAGCACAAAGATGAAAAAATAAACCTTTTCAATTTCTGATAAGACGGCAAACCGTGGGACCAGATTTTGACTTTGACGCTCTCCTCCACCCGCCTGCGGGGCTTTCAAGATAACTGAAGGTCAACTCTTTCATTACAGAGAATAATAGATCATCAGCACCCACAGCGAACGTGGTAAGGCGGGGCTGCTCTTGGGGCTGGAATTTTAAAATGTTACAGCCTTAATGCCATGCTGAAATCAATCTCAGGCTATTACAGAAAAGGGCTCACTCGGTATCTCAAGGATTTGGAATCTCTTGGCCTCAAGCAGGTATCATGGTATCAGTTTGTGAATGATTCTCCAACAAATATCCACCACTGCGCAGTATGGATGATGAAACCATTCAGGAAGCTGTAGATTGCTGCATGCTGATTAAATACTTCTTCCAACAATGTAAAAAGGTTCAAACACTACACAGAAAACTCTCTGGTGTAAACGTAAGCCTACTGTGTTTCAACAATGTCACAGTAAAGCAAAAAATTAGCAAGCTAAAAGTTTCTCAAGCAAACAGCATCTCTTTAAAAGTAACACAGAGTGTGTCACAATTACTTTCTCCTGAGGAGATGCAAGCTGTGGGCCCATGTGCTTTGGTGTCACTTCGGTACAGATGGAGTCCCTGTTTAGAAGCTAATCTAGGCCACAGCACAGAGAGAAGACCTGGCCCCATTCTCTAAAGGAAGGTAAAACTCTACCAGCGATGACAGTCAGTGAGAGTATGTGGAGCAGTCTCTGGACACTTTGGTTTGTTTGAACCACTCACACCAGCACAGGGGGAGGGAAGGTGAGGTTTTACCAAAGTTTCAGTTTAAGCTGTATAAGTGGTAATCAATGTTGGCATGCTAAAACGCTAAATTAAAACAGGGCGCATGATAAATATTATACCCGTTTAGCACCAGTGTGAACATGTTATTGTGAGCTATTAATCATTCTGGGGCCAAGTACAGCTTCACAGAGCTGTATGTGAAATATGTTTAGGCCTTTTTGTGACAGTCAAAATGTCATGGGAAGTATAAGCTCCGGGCTTTCTGACTCTTGACGCCTAGTAAGGATTTCTGTTTTAATTCTCCAAGGAAGCTGGAGGACTCTTTTAATATTCAATGAGCCTTAAATTATTTGTCAATGGAAATAATACACAGTTTAGGGGCAAAGAATACACAATGTACTCCTGTGTGTACTTTGATTTGGATGAAATCTGTATTACAGTTTCCCTCTCTCATATACACACACAAAGTCTGGTGGTTGCCCAGCGATTGCATTCAATTTTTTTCACATTTGGTGACCAATTGCAAGTAGTTGCAGCAACCAATTGGTCTCCCAGAGGTTGAGCATGCAAGACCCTGAACCTCTGGGAAGAGTTATGCATTGAATTAATATTGTCATTGTCCTGAGATTCATAATAAATTAAATCTGCAAAGCCATAGTTTCATGTCACACCTCCACATATAACTGACACTTGCAACACAGACATGTCTGGGCATGCAAATCAAATGAGAGAAAACAGGAGGAGGATACCTCTGACTGCTGGATAATCACAGGGTAATGAGACCGCATTTGCGGAGACGCTCTTTTATCTTGTCTCCTTAACTTTTTTCTACCGGGCATTTTTGTCTGTGAAAAACTCTGCTGTGCTGGGGAGGCGATGGTAAAGAGGGCACCAGGGGATAGGACGACTGGACTATGAAGCAAATTGCCCAACCTTACCTCTGGGTGAACACTTTTGACTGAATGGCGATTGCATAGGTCACCTGGCGGGAGGCAACCGGTGATTGTTTAATCACGGTCTGACTTGGACTGACGGCAATCCCTTCAGACATTTTGGCGAAGTTTGGCGAAGGTTTGCACATGATCAGACAACACGCTGCAAACAATCTGCGCGACTCATCTGCAATGTGTCTCTTTGCAACAGGACAACTGGTTTTAATCTGGTTATATTCCTCTTTAAGAGCAAGGTTTCTGAGCGCCTATGTCATCTTGCAGTTAAATTGCCATCCTGTAGCAATTACGTCACTATTTGTGAAGGAATTTCAGTTTCAGATCTATGAGGTTCTGGTTGGACTCTGAATGTAAGTAGTTAATGTGAATTTCTGTGTATGTAGAAAACAGTTTTGCAACAGTTGGTAATAGATTTGCGATTTTTGCCTATTTATCACATTTAATTGCCACGTTATCACAAACAGATTGCATGTAACTGCCAACTTAACCACATTCAGTCGCAAGCTGATAGCAGACTGACTCCATCTTATTGTCGTTTTATTGCCGTCTTGACACACTTGGAAGACAGCAACTGACTGCGAATGGTCACAGACCTGGTCCCTGTCTTTGAAGCAACCACTTCAAAGGCAACAAGATTGCAAGTTCATTGCACATGGTTGCAGTAATTTTGTTTGGGCTGCGGTCTCCAACCACTGTTTTCCCTAGTGTGACTGTAGAATAATGTAACACAAGGGTTGGGCTTCCTGGGGCTAAGCATCCAAACCTGCGTGAATGTTTGTCAGCCACATGTTAAAGAGGATAAAAACAAACTCTTCAACTCACTCGGGGATGTGTTTTCATGTATGTTCCCGAGAAAACACAATGGCCCTTATTGATTGACTTTTTAGCCTAACAAATTGCAAAACATGTGTCTGGACAGCTGTGTTTTTGAATGGGCATGTATGTGAGCAGTTTCTACGGGGAAGTAAAGGAGAATTAATCATGTCCATAAGGGGTTTGGGAAGAGGATAACAGGTGGGCTGATTTATGTATATTAGAAGTGTAGATACCACAACACATGTCTTGGCTCTAAGTCTGTGTATGCTTGTTGTAGCTGATGGACGTCTCTCACTTCAACCCCAACCTCCTTGACAGAGGGCATCTGAACCTTCAGGGATACCAGCTGCTTAGTTTTATGCTAACATAACTCGGCTGCTGAAAGCAAAACCGCTTCATGACTAATGGTGGGAAACTTGAGGCTATATCAATCTAGCAAGAGTGTTAATTAATCCAGTGACGAGATAGCAGGTAATTAATAGCATTGTGCTGCAGGATGTAATCACACAGTCTGACTGCCCTGCAAGCCAACACACTGAAGTTCATTAATACCCTGATTGTGTGATGATGGAAGGAGGGAGGAGGGTGAGTCATCTCATAACAGTTGCGAAGGACCATTGCTTCTTCTGATTCAAACAGCGGTGTTTAATTTGAAATGTGTTTACTGGGAAGTATCAGCGAATCATCGGGATGATTGACACCCTGAGGGATGAAATTGTTTGTCTGTACTATTTTCAAGGACTCTAATGTATACCATATCAATGACTTGAGGAAAATATGGCATCTGAAAGATAAAGATTAACTGAGCCTCAATTTTGGGGCCATACTCTCAAAGCTGAAATTGTCATAACACACCAACAAGGCCTGGCCCATTTCAAACAATTTTCAGAATACAGTTAGGACATTAGGCCTTACTTAGTCAAAATTTAAATAAATGTAAGGGTAATAAAGGTAAATGTTAGTGTATTAAGGTGTCATCAACAACTGGTAAATCCATCATATGAAAAGCAACTTGAGTTAGGGTTCTTAAAGCGCACCTTGCAGGCCAATGACATCTCTTTGTAACATTTTATGTGTCCATTGACAATAACAAGTAAAGAATGCACAGCTATTCATCCATAGTTCATGTCGTGGTATTATACTGCAGCACAGATATGGAGCATTTCTCTTGATCTTCAACTCTTCCCTTGTATTCACTGTAGCAGACTAAACCTTCCTAACAGCTGGTGTAAAGAAACATAACAGCCTCCTCACTAATGGTAAAAAAAAAAAATCCTACAAACCAGCACAAAAATAAGAATTACCAACATAAAACACCAACTAAAAGTTTTTATTTTTCCAGTGCGGCCCTCACGCCTGTGCTGGCTCCCTAAACTGGCACTCAGTCATCAAAACTTTGAGAAACCCTGCACTAGGGGCTGTAAATAATAGAAGTCACTCCAAATACTATTTCCATTTCCGTGGCAGCTTTCTGCTATTGTGTTTGGTTTCTTGATTTGTCTTCTGGGCACAGAAATGCTGTGCTTATTTAACACTGTTTCTACAAAGTTTAATTTTCACCATGCAGACTACAATGCCAAGCCAACGTTTTTAACAGTTAAACATTATTTTGGGAAAACTCTGCTTGCACATTCTTACTGTATTATATTTTCAGTAATCCCATCAAGATTAGCTGTTTTAAGGTAGAAATAATAAGAAAATAAAAAAAGCTCTAAAACCCTGTCCAAGTGACAAATGAGCCATTTTCACACATAAACTGGACAATCTGGAGAGAGAATCAGGTCAGGACAGTGTCTGAAGTTGACCTTTCTCACATGTAGCATGTAGCCATCTTCAGACATGTGTTTTACTAATGAGAATATTCAGAGCAGAGATTGCAGAAGGCTGGCTCGGTACACCTACATGCTTAGCTGTGACATTTACCTACTCACATTCTCACAAGGGTGCAATCCAGGTTTCTACTTGCACTTGGTCATTTATATTCTCACATGCACCTTAAATTGATCCAGTGAACATGACCACAAAAAGCAGGTAAACTGCTAATTAGTGCCTCTCTGTCAGAGGGGGGAAGTAACGAAGTACAAATACTTCGTTATTGTACTTAAGTGGAATTTTCAGGTATCTGTACTTTACTTGAGTATTTATTTTTCTGACAACTTTTTACTTTTACTCCATACATTTTAACACAAATATCTCTACTTTCTACTCCTTGCATTTTCATAACAGGCTTGTTACTTTAGTTTTAAGACATGTGAGGGGAGTATTATTTCACTCTGAGCGCCTTTAAACATCAAACCGATTCGAACCTAAAAGGACAGAACAATAAGACATAAAAGACAGTCCTATTGGTGTATCCATCACTGGTGCTTATCATCCACAAAGAGATGAAAGATCTGAAAAACATAATTTATATATCATTTATAGCACTACAGTCAGGGGTTAAAGTGGGCAGGGGTGATCTGGAACGGCAATTTGGACGCAGATCTCAATAAAGTTGTGGTTGCAGTACTTCAGCATCTAGCTAGTGGTACAGAAGAGGAGCGAGCATAAAGGGAGTAACATTTCTAACAGCTCATCAAATATCAGCAAACACACAAACTGCTTCTGTGCAGTTTGTCACACAGTGTGTCTGCTAGCTAAAGGTGCATTTGTTGTATTTCCCAGGGAGAAAACAGACATAACTTTACTCAGAGATGGAGAAAGATGTAAGAAAGACAGGACAGGAGAGGAAGAAGAGACATCATTTTTTAAAGGTAAAGACTGGTAAGGCAATGACATTTTTTTGAACAGATACTGGATCTATACATGAAGTGCTGCTGAAAAATTGAAGTATACTAACTTTTTGTTATTTAAAGATTGCATGAAACTACTCTGCAGTTTAGTGCAGGCTACACAGGTTAGTTTGCAGTGCTGTGGTGAAGTTTACAGTAATGCACTTTGTTGGACAGGTGCAGAGAAGGTGTGGTGTTCATGGTCAGCGTTAGGTTACATCAAGGATAGCAGACATCAAATCAATAAATTTAAGGTGATGATGCTCATTAGTTTCACTCAGTGAATTCTACCTTTATACTCACCTTACACTGTCTAGGGGTGGGAGATCAGCCATGAAAGCTCATGTAACATCTGCTTATATCTTGTCAAATTCAGTTGGCTTAATCCACACATTACCACAAAGAGCTTCAGCACAGCTCAGCTGATCACAGCCTGTACACAAAATCTAGTGGAGCTCACAATAGAAATTATTGTGACTCATTTCTATGAGACTCTTTTCCCCTCACAGCATCACTATAATCTTAGGGTTCCCACACCTGCCAAATCCCACTCTAACCCCTGACTCATTTTCCTGTTTAGGTGTGGAGGCAGAGTCACCCATGTACAGTATAGGCAACAGGAAATACAGCTATTTTTTTTTAAATTCCCTTTGTTTTTCTCTGCTTGTGTTTTAAATAACAGATATTCAAGCTGAGTACATTAATTAGAATTTAAGTTGAAATAAAGTCTGTATTCCCTTGTATTATTTTATTATTAGATTAACATGACATGAGGTTCAGTTAGCTTGGCAAAAAAATAGCTGGTAGAAATGTCTTTCAAAGATCTACTTTTTACTTTGATACTTTGAGTACATTTCAGAGCCTGTACTTTTTCACTTTTACTTGAGTAAAGAAGTTGAATCAGTACTTCACCTTTTACGAGAGTATTTTCCAACACAAGTATCTGTACTTCTACGTAAGTAACAAATGTGTCTACTTATGCCACCTCTGCTCTCTGTATCCACTATACTATCTAAGCCAGTGTTTGCCATATGCTTGCTATTTCAACTTTAAAAGGAAATGATCTGCCACGGTTGGATTGGCAGCTTGCTGCGCCCAAGTGGCAACAAAAATTGATTGAGGGAGGTTTAAACCAAGGGCACAATTAGGACCCTTCAATCCCACTCACTCACTGTAACTCCTCCCATTGGGTGGCAAAATATTATATTATATTATATATATATAATAAGTCCTTCTGGCCAAAGCACACCTTCAAAAATAATTAATTCCATCAGCTATTAAAATTATAAACAGGCAGTGAAGGACACTGCATGTGAGAACGTACTTTGCTTTCTGTCTGCGTGCTATAAAGGTTCTTTTTTTCACTTTTTCACACCAAGGGCAAGTTTCTAAGCCTTTGAGCTGGACATTTCTAGATTTCTTTTTTCTTTACTGAATATGAATCAAAAAAAATAACTGGTCTGAAAGCAGAAGTGAGAGAGGGGATTTGTAAAAAATTGCAGCTCGTACCAGTTGCTGATCCTGCGGTCCCCAGCCTGCATACTGAAGCTGAGCATTTCGCACCTCTGGAGGGTTCAGGTTCCACGTCTCCCTGGGGTGCACAGACAGGTGGAAAAACACTATCAGACATAAGTGAAGACATATAAACACAATGACTGTCTGCTCCTAGCACTGCAGCATCATAGGAACAAGTGTAGAACATCTGAGAACAAAGGTTTAAGTGTATCCATAAATACCGACGCTCTATAACAGTGTCACCTCTCCTTATTGGGAAAAGTGCTGCGCAGTGCAGGCTGCAGAATTAGAGGTGCCGCTGCCTCTATGTCTTTGTCTGGAGCTGAGGATGAATGAGGTCATCAGCAGAGGTGTTTTTTGGCACGGCACCACTGGGTGGCAGCATGTAAATAGATTTAAGTAGGAGAGCTGCTGACAGTGCTGTCATACTGTGACCTGGTGTGGAAGTAATTTAAAAGGGAAATAAGTACGGTGGATAGTTAGAGCACAAAAATACTGATAATATGTCTTGGCAGCAGAGGCTTTTTACCTAGATGTTGTAGTACTTGATTAACTGAAGTAGTTTTGGCATGCAGCACTGGTTTCAATACTGTTTCGTGCTTTTCTGTCACGTCATGGCAAGCAGGTTCTGGGTTTGAACCTGCTGATTGGCTGGGGTCTTTCTTTGTGGAGTCTGCATGTTCTCCCTGTACCTGCATTGGTTTTCCCCAGGTGCTCCTCCCACAGTTACATACACGTAAGGTTAACTGGTGCTTCTAAACTGGATTTGATGTGTTTTCACATTACATTCTTCTGTAATGTTCTTCAATTATCTGCACGATATGTGGTTATAACAAATTAATCAAACATGCCCCTTTCTTGTGCACTTCCGCTACAATCAGCTGACTCCAATTTCTGTTGAGGAACCTGAGGTCTACAACTTTTGGCACGTGGAGATATGGACACTACTTTCATTTTTATTGCACCAAAGGAGAAGACTGTCACGGTACAGTACTAACTGTGCCCAGGCCAGAAACTACTATCCACTGCACCCGCAAAGACAGCATGCTAGTAGCAAGGAACAGGAACCCAGAAGCTGAGTGTAAGCCGACTACAGCGAAGCAGCCAAAGCCTGATTTTTAACAGGTAACAAAAGCAGTGATGAGCAGGCTTGTGGCACTGTAGCCTTTATTTCTGCCTCTGCCTGTTACTACAATAGAATCACTGTGGCAGTTGCAATGATGTGCTCTTTGGGCTGGTTTTCACCAACTCTGCTGTAGGCTTTGAATACTTAAACACCAAAAGAAAGACCTTGTGCGTGGTCTCATTAGGATAGAGATTTGTGTCAGTCTGTGAGACTGTAGCCTGAGGTTTATACTGTTAACTGGTAATTTATGTGAGAATGTGTCAGAGGCCTTGTTGTAGAGTAACGCAAAAGTAATGTAACGAGTAGTGTAAGAAAATACTTTCTACTGGGAGTGAATAAGTAACATAATGCATTATTTTTTATTTTTTAAAAAGCAAAGAGTAACATGTAGTATTGTTAATTTTTTTGAGTCCCATTGGCCAGTCCCATTGTGATCCTACCTGGATAAATGGTTATAAAAAAGGTTGAATGGGTTTTCCTCCGTCTACATTTCTGATTATAATAAAAAGCCAAGAATACACAAAGAAATGAACATTGGGCAGGTTTAGCTGCAGCAAGGTGTGCAGATTTGTCTTATTTACTTGTCCCTTTCTTCAGGTACTTTAACAGCTCAACACTGAAGGACAAGAGCTCTACAAGAGACAGACTGCAGAAAAAGACTCATTTTCAAGCCAAATGACAAAGCAGTATAGCTTTCTGCTGTGAATTGCAGCTCATTTTGACAGGTCTGAGTTGAATCTAATCTGTACTCTGGTAATTTAGCATCTGTTTTTGAGCATGTGACAGCTTCCTAATTAGAGGTCTGTTGTTGTGGGGCTAACTGAGGACAGGGCGGATGAGGAGAAGATCTGGACACGTGGCTACAGCTGACTACGCAGATTATCAGATACCCCCTTTCACTTCAGAGACAGCACTGGCGCAGGTTTGGAAGTAAACAAGATAGTTGATGTCAGAGGTGCATTGTGGGAGGTAGTTGGGAGAACAGGTGTAAATGAGTTTATTTCATATTTTCATGAGCAGAAAGGTCAGGTGAGATAATATGACAAAAACATAACGTTAATGGAGCGACGCAGCCCTGATGTGTACTTACGGTGTTTCCAGACTGCAGATGATGTAGAAGGCCGTGTAGGAATACTGGTACACCTGGAATGAGATGTGGGATATTTAACAATGACATTTTAATTCTTGCCAACTTATTCTTTGTTCTCATAGCAGAATCAATTAAGACATCAAAGTCCAGTGAGGTTCTATTAAGTAGAATAGTGTACTCTCTGAAAGTAATAAAAACAAAAACTGTATTAAGACTGATGATAATTAATCCTTTAAACTTGAAAATAAAAAGAAGCTTTATTAAGTGAGTACCTCTGAATAAATACTTTGGTGCTGCCATAAAATCTAAGCAGTGGGAAACAGTAGTTTTAGTAAAATAATATTTAAAAAAAAAAAGAAAAAGAAGAAGAAAAAACTGGCCTCCCAAAGCCGCAGTGGTCCACATCAATGTGTCAGTCTTTTTCATATCAGTACCAAAGGCTGACAGTAACCCACCATCCCCTGGAAATTCAATGGTTTAATGTCTTATCTTGCTGCTGTGATGTTGTGTACTCTACAGTGGGTCAATATACTGTGACACCTCGGCAGAGCTGCATTACAGCCACACATTTCTGGCCACATCCAGCGGCATCTCTGAGTGATACTGAGTGGGAAAAAAAAGCTGCCATGGATTCTTCAGATTGCTGGAAAGTTAGAATAATCAATATGAAGCCCTATTTACCATTTTGTTGTGATGTGCTTATTTTTCTGTGGTTGTTGTCAGACAACAGTATGTGTGTGACATTGTGCACCTCTGGGCCACTTCCAACATTGCTGCTATTTTTAGATTACTCCCTGGAAGTCACATTCTGACCACTTGCACTCAGCATCTGGGATTTCACCACGCAGCTCAAATTTGCCCAGAGCGAGAACATTAACTCCTGTGTCGAATTGACCTGACTTTCATGTCGAAGATCATCGCTGGTAATGAGAGATGGGCACCAAGACACCAAGCAGGAGTTTAAAGTTGAAAGGTCCACACTGTCCAAGCCTTAAGGCGGTGCATGAGATCAGGAGCGCAACCAGGAGCAAGCTTGTTATTGGAATTTGTCCCTGGGGATCTGACTGTCAGTGTAGAGTGCTACTGTAAAGCCCTGAGGCACCAGAGGGAGGACATTCGGTGCAAACATCCTGACCTGTGACTTCCTGGGAGTGCTCAAAAAATGGCAGCTGAGCTGGAAATGATGAAGAGGACCACAACAACACGGAGAGATTAGCCAAATTTAAACCAGCTCGGATCTTTGTGATCACACCACATATATGTTGACCAGATTATTGACAGCTGTGATGCGCAATCTAAACGTAGATTGAAAGCTAATGTTAAAGTTTAAAGCAAGCACTGTAACAGTAAAAGAGTAAAACGATGAGCAAAACAACATGAAACTATTTTAAACATGTGGTTGTTCACACTGCACTTTAAAAACCTAAAATGATCTCCAGTATTCACCTATTATCTTTGAACTCTCAACCCTTTTTGTGCAGCTTTTCACAAGCTTTTAAAAACATTATTTGTGCACTCAATAGTTACACACTGTGTATTCATGAACAGCACAGGAATATAGTCAGTCACTGCCCAATAAGACGCATTCACAGGGAGAGGGTTTGTCCATGTTTTATAATGCAAGCACGGTGTTTAATAAAAACACGATCCATACTGCATGTTATAGAGATGATATGTGCATGAATGTGCACTGAGTGTGACTGCTACGATGAGCATATAGCAGGAATGACTGTCATCTATCAAGGTGATGGAGGTCTAGTTGGATAATAAATGCAAACACACACACTCCAACACACTCAAGTGTGTCGTAATATCTTCAATTCATCTCAGGCAATAACACAAGGTTATACAGTGCATCTGCCAGCATCCTTTATAAACTAACAATAGGAACAAATTCTCTCTACTGTGACTCAGTGGTGAAGCAATAGCAAACAGACAAACATCAGCTAGCCAAATGATTCAATATATTTGATCTACCTATATTAGGACCTCAAATGCTTTGATGCATATCATGGTGCTGGCAGAGCCAGTGTGTCTATCTCATCTCCCTCCCTGCGAGCCTCTGTAGTTCTGAGGGGTTTGTTTGTGTTTGTGCCTCCCTCGCTACAGTTCCGCTCGGCTGTGTTAGCCCCCGCCACCATCGCTGACAGGCAGCGGCGTGCGACAGGCCTTCACACCCTGCCATGATTACTTTCTCCT
Source organism: Paratilapia polleni (assembly GCA_015106735.1). Classification (NCBI taxonomy): domain Eukaryota; kingdom Metazoa; phylum Chordata; class Actinopteri; order Cichliformes; family Cichlidae; genus Paratilapia; species Paratilapia polleni. The sequence continues at coordinate 7,443 of VUQI01056192.1, read as the reverse complement.
CCCTCCCTCGCTTCCTCCTTCAGCACTTCCCCCGCTACCTACGCTCGACTGCGAGCCTACACCCCACCCCTCGGCTGACATATTTGGCTGTCAGGCTGCTAATTCAAAAAACAAGCAAACAAATGAGAAGCTCACCGGTGCAACGTTGTAGGCCAGCAGCACATGCTTCAAGTCAGGAGACACCTCATATTTGCTGGCTTTGTACATTTCCTAAGAATCAAAGGAGGATGTCAGAAACATAAAAAGCAGACAAAAAGTAAGAGACCTCCAATCACGCATGGTATTTTTTTCATTAAACTGGTCCTTAAATGGCTGCATATGACAGATTGCTTGGTTCCTGAAGCAAATGGGAGCTGCATTAATCTTTGCACTAGAGCTTGGCGATTTGATGGCGGACATAATGTTGCACGTTGTCACCCAAGCTGCTGCGGCACTGATGCTACATCTCCATTTTGACAGTTTCCCAAGTGTTAAATATGCAGATCACATTATTACGTTTCATAGTAACAATGGATAATTTGTAATGAAAAAAGGAAAGCCTTGGGTGCTTTGATTTGCTGACACTATTGGAAGAGTTTTAATTTAATTTATAGGCCGCCATGGTCAGTCCTTTAGTCTACTGATTATAAGAAGAAAGCAAAAGAGAGAACAGAAGAAAAGACTTACAAATTTCTTGTTATGCACCAAGATGGTTTGCTCGTTGGTGTCAACGTTGAACTTGATGACATCACCATCCCGATTACGGTACAATAGCTCGTTACCTGGATGGTGAGAGAGAAGACAGACAGAAAAAAATGAGACAGTGAAAGCAAACAGTTTCAGGAAGCTACAGACAGTAACAAAACCAGAAACTGCCTATATTCTGTCAGAAGTTATGCAAGTTTAAAACAAGACATTTACCCCCTGAAAAAGCAAATTAAAAACTGATGGGCTAATAGACAAAGCAAAAAGTATTCAATGTTAATGGAGTTATTACCTGTCTGGTGCACTGACAACATAATTAAATTTCAGGAGATGCTTCCAATTATTAGCTTTTTAATATCAAAGGGATATTAAATTAGACTTATTTGAGATCCATTAGCAGCCAAAAAATATATATTTTTTAATCCACAAGTATAACAATTAATAACAGGTCACTTAATGGGCATGAATGCTTGTGATGCGATCAAAAATAAAAGCAAGGCTCTGAGAGCAGAGCTGCCCAAATGTCTGTATCATGGCTGTGATTGCAATTCTGATGTCAACAATCTGTCAAACTCTATGGTTTGTTATGTTTTTACTGTTTATCTGACCAAATGAAGAGCTCCACACTCAGTAATAAACTGTGTGGAATCAGGCCTTTGTTTCAGTTAAATTCAATTCAATTTTATTTATATAGCGCCAAATCACAATATTTAACAGTTGCCTCTAGGCGCTTTATATTGTAGGGTAAAGACCTTACAATATTATTCACAGTCTGGCTTTTGCAGGATTAAAGTCAAGTGTGAAGGTATGCATTTTAATTAAGAGTACAATTTGTCTTATTTTCAGCTTTCAGAAGCCACTTACTACTAGAATTTTAGCATTAGTTAATTTGGAACAAGATTTCTTGTTCCAAAAGGTCTATTTCGTATGTCAGTTTTAGCCATTGTAGTGTGATAACACCTTAATTGTTAGTGACAAGTACTAATGAGTTTTTTTCCAAATCTTGGGTTATTGGGACTTTGATCAGATTTGATTGATTCAGCATTACATTTTAATTCAAATTTGCTCAGTCCTGATCAATGGTTTTCCCAACTTAGACATGCCCACTCCAAACCAGTTTAGACATGAACCACATTAATCTTTGGAAAAAGCTGTTCTAACATCAACCAGTTCATGCAAAGCCAATTCTTTACTATATGAATCTGATTTTTCTGGTTTTGGTTTTAACCTGTATGGTTTTAGACCAGTAGGCTTGTTCCCAGATTTTTCCATCTGGGATGCTCACAAAGCCCTAAATGGAATCAAGATCCTCTTCACCATCACCTCTCATTTTCAAATGTGTTCATTTAAAACAATTTAAAAATGATTCTGGGCTATTTTACACTTACCACTTGCTCTTAGTGATTTAACTCATTACCATTTATCAGTTATGTTTAGCAAACTATTTCAATTATTTATCCATAACTATTGGCTTACTATTTCAGCCATTCATCCACTACTGTTAGCTACTAATCCATTTAACAGCTACTTATTCTGTTTAGTCACTTATTTTAACTGCTTATCCATTATGTATAGTTAACAATTTAATTTAATTCGGAATGTTAGCTGACAATTTCAACTGCTGATCAATACTTGAGCTCTCAACTTTAACAGTTAGCCATACTTTTTGCTAATAACTTCCACTTTTTTATTCATAATTTTAGGCAGCTACTCTAGCTGTTTATATTTAACTAACATTTAATTTGCTAATCATCTGCTAACTAACAATTTCAACTGCTTATCCATACTTACAGCAAATAGTCTGAACATTTTATCCATACAATTAGTTATTTTAGCTAGCTATTTTAACCTTTTTTTTCAGTTTGATGCATTCCTGGTAGCCTATTTACTCCTTGTCCATTGCTTTAAGATTTACTATTAACTTTTCTGCTCAAATCCTTTTAAGTCTACTCAGTTATTTAATTGAAATGTATTTTCAAATTGTATTAGTGGAGCTAATCTTTCTCATACTCCCTGGCTACTACAGAAATAGCCAATGGGGTACTTATAAACCTGGTTGGTAATCACTGCTTTATGGCTCAGTAAAGATAGGATGGCAATATCCTTGTGACTAGGAAAAATGGGTGGTTGCACGGTGACTGCACTGAATTATTCTGCCATCGGAGACCGATTGCAAGTAGTTGCTGTGACCAACTGGTCACCCAGATGTTAAGTGTGCAACTCCCTCAACCTCGGTGACCACTTTCAATCGTGAGGCAATTGTACAGGTCACCTGGTTGGAGGCAACCTGTCTCCAAACAATCATGGTCTAATTCAGATTTACTACAATCACTCTCAGACAGATTGGCAAAGTTTTCTGTATGTAGATGGCAACAGATTTGCAACACACAGCAACAGATTTACAATTTTCACCAATATAGCACAGTTAATCACTGTATTAACACAAACACAAACAGATTGCATGTAATTGCCAAGTTGACCCCATTCAATCACAAACTGATAGCAGACCGATAGCAGACCGACTCCATCTTATTGCCGTTTTATCGCTGCCTTGATGTACCAAAGAAAGCGACTAGCTGCGAGTGGTCAAAGACCTGATCCCCATCTTCGAAGCAATCATTTCAAAAGGCAACAGAACACAAGTCCATTGCGTTCACGGTCGCAATAATTTTGGTCATGCCGCAGTCTCCCACCATTGTTTTCCCTATAGTTACTGTAGCATTAGAAAGTGACTGCAAGTGGCATTTTCCTCATAAAATGTTATTTTTAAGGGAACTGTTTACTTTTAACTGATTCTAACAAAAGTGCTCTGAAATCTGGTCTACATGTTCCCGCAGAAAGGACACAACTTCCAAGATACTGAATACAAATGTTTCGAGTGGTGAGTTGAAGCCACTAGGGGAAGGAGCCATTATTTGACAGATGTATGAAATTTCATACAGCTCCTAATCCATCAAGCTTTTATCAGGGAAGGATAAGTTTAATACAGCAACTGCCCCCTTTCACCTTCAATCTATCTCCACTCCTCTTGTCTTATTGCTTTAGTGATCCATAGGCACACGAGCAACCACACCATTTGGTGAGGTAATTAGAACCCAGAGATTGTTATGCAGAGTGCTTTCTATCTGCTAGCATATCTAATTGTCCATTAGAGGTGACAAAATTACCATCACAATGGCTTTAATTCAGAACGTGCTTGGGAGAGCAGTTTCAGACATTTTTAGATAGGCATAGCCAAACGCCCCCTCAACAGCTTTTGTCTCCTTGTTAAAAACCATTGGCATACTAACAAGGGTAGAAAATGGACCCCTTCATGGAAATCATGGTGATAAATAAAAGGAGGCTGTTTTTTTCCCCACCATGAGTCATTATTTTAGTTTGACTTCGTTTGACATCTTGATAAAGGTCTACTTTCATATATGAAATGGTAACTGCAGAAGATGGCGCTTGAATGAGTAAAAAGGCAAAATGGTTATTAAATCAGATGCCAGCGAGATTGACAGGACTTTATTTTGCTTTGTGACACACTTTGTTTTAAACTCAGAGACCTGCATCTCTTTAAGGCACCTTTTTCGTCTTTATTTCTCACCAAACTACTGATCTTCTCCTTTAACCACACGCCTCAAGACACTTCACAGATACCACAGATCTCTCAAATCCTTCCCATCACCGCCCTTATATAAGCCCTCCTGCAGAGTTCATCATTTTAGACTTATCATCCCTCCTTCACCTCTCCTGCTCTTTGTTTTGTGCTCTTTCAAAGACACAAAGCCATCTATTCTTTCACAGGACCCTAGGCATTATGTCTTACCTTCAATCTACCTCTTTCTAGCTCTCCCTCTTCCCCTGACTTTCTCGCTCTTCCTTTCCTCTCTACTTTGACTCACTGTGCATTAGCCCAGAGCACTGTTTTCTCCTCTGATCTATACCTTTCCATGGCAGTATGTCTTATTAATACAGCCTACTGCCCTGGGCACAGCCCTAACCCAGCCTCACTCCAGGGAGTCAGAGGGAGCAGCAAGAAGGTGGGGGAGAGGGAGTCACAGATGCAAGACAACATACTTTAGCGAGGCAGACAGAAAGAAGGCCAAAGCTTTACATAAAGTTTGCATAAATTAGCATTATGGACTTCCTTTCTTGTATTTTTTTTAAATTGATTTTTTTTTGGAAAAGTCATTTACTTACTGAAGCCTGTAACTTAAAGCATAGCACTTGTTTATGTAGACAGTGACTCAAGTACAAACATTTATGGTCTGTACTCTAGGACATAATGTTTGTTTATTATAAATTATGTCCTACAGCCCACACCCTAAATGTTTGGACAGTTTTCTGCATAATCATTTGAAAAATAAAGTAATAGGGACTAATCGAGTAGCTCTGAATTGTGTAGGTTTACATTAATATAGAAAGAACTGTGATTGGATGTGCAAACAGGTGACAAATTAAACAAATACTCTGAACTCTAGAACCCTGTAGTTAGGGGATCAGGTGGGTCTGTTATTCTGTAGGGGGAATTGGGCTTGCATGATTTGGGTCAAGTTGTCCTCTTAGAAGCTCAAGACAAAGTTGTTCAGAGTGATCAAATTATCTTGATGGAAGTGGTCAATTCCAGGAAGACAATGCCTTATTGCATAAGGGTTGATGAGTATGAAAACTGTATGAAAACTGTTCGGATCATATGCTATAGCCTCCATTGTCACTAAGTCTTATGTCACACATATAGGACATTTTGGACAAACAGCACTCTCCAACATCATTAAAACACCAAATGAAGGAATATCTTTTGGAAGAATGCTACCCTCCAGTAGAGATTTAGAGGCTTACAGAATCAATACCAGGGTGCACTGAAACTATTCTGCTGATCCAAGACCTTACTAAAACACTTTTTGTTGGTTTTAGTTGTTACCCATCTGTATACCGTATGTGGAACTGGACGGACAGAAATTAAATCAAACAAAATCGATCCATCTATCTATTTCATCAATTTCTGCTGCTTATCTGGCAGGTCATGGTTGCAGGAGCAGCAGTCTAAGCAAAGACCCCTATACCTCCCTCTCTCTAGCCACCTCTTCCAGCTCTTCTCGAGGGACATCAAGGTTTTCTCAAGCTAGCTGAGAGACATAATCTCTCCAGCATGTCCTGGGTCTTCCCCAGGGCATCTTCCTAGCTGGACATACCTGAAACACCTCACCTAGGAGGCTTCCAGGAGGCATCCTGGTCAGATGCCTGAACCACCAAATAAAGTCATGATATGTAATAATTTCTAAAAACCCAGAAAATGATTGCCTGAACTCTCAATCTATGGACATCCGCTGAAGGTTTAGATATTCCCTAAGGTTGCTCCACCATTACTTTTGACAGACGAGTTTGGTACGGTTGGTTCATGAATAGCTTCCTTTTTCTCTCCATAATTTGCTCTTGCCATCATTTTGACCAAGGTTGATGTTTATTTCATGAGCGCATATAACTTTGTTCAAAAGTTCTACAGGGTTCCTTAAATATGCTTTTGCAACCTGGCCTTTCTGTTTTTGAAGTTTTTCAGGGGTTTGCATCTTGTGGCTAATCCTCTGATGTTATGGTCATGAAGTATTGATTGTTGGCAAGGAAACATGTTCGTGTAAGTCCTGGAGAGCATTCTTCAGTTGCTGTGCAGTCATTAAGCATGCATGGATTTCTGCTCATTCACAAGACTTGTGGCACTTCATCTACTAGCTCATTTGCCATTTTCTTATGTATTTAGCCTTTGTGTGCCTGCTTTAATGTAGTAGTGAAATATTGTTTATGCGAAGCCAAATTCTTTTAATATTGCTACAATAGATTTTTGCTCTTTGAGCCTTGTTATAAAATTCTTCATTTCCATGGTAACCTCTTTACTTCTCATATTGACCAAAGTCTAAATGTCTACTCTCAGTTTTGAGCCTTGCATAAACTCTATTGTACATGATATAACAGTGAGATGGCAAATAGCTGCTCAAGAAACATGTAGTTGCCAAGTGTCCCTCCCTTGCAATTTAGGTACCATGTATTAAGAGGGATGCATCTCACACTGTTGTTTTTTGTCAATAGTGACATTAATCTACTGAAATTAAAGCTGAAAATTGGTTATGGAATTACTGAGATCTGATTAGAGAGAAACATTGCTAGAGCCTCAGACAGAGCAAGAAAAGGTTGCAAATGAGCCAAAGCTGTTAAGTCTTCTAAGTTGTGAGCTGGAGCAGCTACAGATCAGACTTGTTCCAGAGCACTCTCCAAAACTGTGCTGCTGCCCTTTGTCCCTCACAGGACCACTGGTGTCCACAATATACACTACAATACAATGGGTAAAAGATGTTTCTATCCAGAAGGTTGATTCTGTTCATCTGGACGTAGCGTATTCTGTGGGAGAAACGTTTCGTCACTCATCCGAGTGACTTCCTCAGTCTCAGCTGACTGCAGGTTTCCCCAACCTTATAAACAGTACATTTGCATAATGACCGAAACTAGCACCACTGACTAGCAATGGGCCGTGAGGTCAGTTTCATGATTATGCAAATTGTCATGACCATTGATCAATGGCCATGAGTACTATTCACAGAGAGTTGGGGAATGGCTGCAATCACAGCATTGTAAGATGGTGAAAGATGTACTCTAAGGCCCCCTCCTCGGTTCAGAGATGGTCGTTCCCTTTTCACATAAATGGCCTCCTTGACTCCGCGCTCAAACCAGCGTTCCTCCCTGTCCAAGATGTGTACATCCTCATCATTGAACGAGTGGCCACTG
>VUQI01056189.1:0-17777 GCA_015106735.1 Paratilapia polleni | reverse complement strand
CAGTGTTTTTAGGTTTGAAAGCCTCACCTTTACTCCTCCAAACACACCACTTGTCATTGTGGCCAAATAGCTCAATCTTTGTCTCGTCTAACCATAAAACTTTTCTCCAGAAGGCATTTGGCCTTCCTGTGGGCAACTGCAAATTTCAGTTGAGCTTGAGGTGACGATTTTGGAGCAGGTGCTTCTTTCTTGGTCGGCACTATCTCAGTCCATGGTGATGTAAAACTTGCTTCACTGTGCACAGTGATGCTGGTGACAGTTTGGGTCTTCTTCCAGATCTTGGCAAAGTGGTGAAACATCCAAATAACTTGTACTTACGTACAGTTGTTTTAAGTGATGATCTTGGAATCTGCTGTCTTTTCCGTTGTTCTAAATATTGGTCAATCCAATGAGTTCTGTCAAACAAATCCTATTAATGCTGGCAAAAAGAAACTACCAGTTATAGTCAATCATGATCACTAATGAGACGTTAATAGGCCTTGGCCTTGTCAAGTATAAAGACATTGCAGAACCTTCAGCACCACTTATTAAAAGATTTAAGTGAGTATATATAGCCTGTATGTATGATTTTAACCCTGTGTGGATAAGAGAAAGTCAAAAATAAATTCAAACATGTGCACCCAATCCTCGTTTTTTAAAGTTATAAAAGATGTATGCTGTACAGTCATTCCATTCCATACAAAAAGAACAGTTCAAAGAAATCATTAAAAGTCCAAAATTACCATGACATTCATGCCCATGATGAGTGGATGTAAACTTTGATCTACCGGGGTGACAGTGACCCCAAACTGTAGAGCAGCCCTTCAGCTCATAGCTCAGACTTTCCACAGAGCAGAACAAGGACTAAAGCCACCAGCTGCGGCCCAGGAACTTTCAAAATAAAATAGTTACATATAGACCACCTCAGAAATAAATGCGAGCACTGTCCAAAGCAAAAGCATAGTTGGTTGTGGCACAATTTCAAGTGGACCAATCACCTGAAAGAAGCATCAAAGCAACAGAGATATGAATCACCACTTTTGGTCAAAACTTTCAGAACAAAGTCAGAGGGAAAACAGGATGTTTGTGAGTTGAGCCTTTAGCCATGAAGTTGATATTATTGGCTGGCCAGATCAGCCACGTGCTGTGTCTGGGAAAAGGTTAAAGAAAGGCAAAAGTAACTCATGGTGCATAACGTACAGAAGGTTACATCACAGTTATGAAGTCTTGTTAGAATAAGAGCTAACTGTTCAAACTCTCTGATGAATGTCAAAGCCATTTGGTGTTATTTATTTAAAAGGTGAGCACAGTGGCAGTCTAATTGGTAGTGTTTATGTGTGACAGGTGGTTATAAGGACCCTCTGCTGCTCCTGTGAGTCATTTTGCAAAACAATAATCAACAAAAGTAGAACTCGTTATGCTGAAAGAATTCTTTCAGAATCTATTTTCTACCTGTCATGGAGTTTTCTGAAGTGCTGAGCTGTTCCCTCAGCTTGTCCACATCGTCAGGATGGACCTGCTCATACAGAGTGCTGCCAAACCACTCGGACTGGGGCTGGTTCAGCACTGGTGTCACTGAGTCCGACACGTAGATGACTCGACCTGTCTCTGCAGCGACTACAAACAGGAAGCCGTCCGCTGCCTCTAGGATCAGGTGCTTTAGTTCCTACAGGAAAAGAAAGGTGAATTTGCATGAAGACACAAACTAAGAAACACAACCACACATACACACAAAGGTTCAATCAAGCATATCTAAATTACATACACAGTGAAACTGTGTTCAACTCAAATTAAAAGGCAGTTAAAATGTAGGAGCCTTTTATAATTAGCTGGATACTCTTGATTCATTTGAAATAATTACAAATCTGGTAATGTTGAAGAAGCACTGTTTAAGTCACAATCATTATAGCCAAAAGCAGACCATTACTTTAAACTGCATTCATTTATATTTATATCTGCCCATCTATGTGCATACATTGCCGGAGGCGGGAAGAACAGCAACAAGGCCCAGCACAGAGCAGAGCAGGGTTGATGATATTAAGTCAAAAACAGCATGAGAGGAAGAACTGTGGTGGAGGTGGCTTGCAAAGTGGCTTGCAGTGCACAGCAACTGTGGGCAGGCTGAAACAGCTTAAATAACGTGCTCGTGACACCAAACTATAAACTCTGTAAACCCTGTACTTTACACAACATATCTGAATCTTAGTTTTTTTGCACATACACAAATATATAAATGATGACACAGTTTTTGATTTCATATATCATATTCTTGTTTGTTTAGCATTTGTTGAAATACATTAGTTCAACTCTATTTAGTTACTTTATCTTATGAAATTAATATCTTTCTCTTCTTTTATCTGTGCAAGGGACTTTTGGCTGCTGACCATCTGGCATCAAATGAGCAAAAGATGGGCCTTGGAATGCAACCACTAAATACAGAAGGCGCTAACTGGGACATACCAAGTGTTACTACACTTGGAATGTGACTGGAATTACTTACTTTGAATATGTTGTTTATTTTCTTTGTTTCGTGAGTTAGGTATTTAGTTATTTTGGATTTATATACTTTAAAGTTAAAGTAAATATTAAACTAAATTTATTATTTTTTGTTCCTTTGAAATTAGACAAATTTTTAGTGTTTGGTTTATATTGGTCTGATCAGCCAGTATTTAATCTCCCCTTTGTCCCCAGGACAGTTTTTGGTCTGTTTTGATTGAGTTTGGTTCAGTTTGAGCAGTAAGTTTGGGACGGTACTTTATTATCCTATGTTGTCATTACAACTTGAGTTTTGTCCTCTTCGAGCTCCGTTTATTTATTTATTTATTGCATTTTCTGGGTAAAATAAAGCCCACTTTTTCAAAAGCTTCACTGTGCTCCTCATGTATAACCAGCTCGGTCCTTCACAGTGCTCTAAGTGAGATTGGATTTGCAGAAGGGTACTTGACTTTTTGGCCTGCCTGAACTAACACTCATTATCTTCAACTCAAAACTTGTTTAAAACAATAAAGCAGATAGCATTGTAGTTAGTCATCTGCCCAGGGAATTATTTATTGGGTTTCTCAAAGTCAAAACTGTTGCTGCTTCTTTGAAATTTTTTTAAAATTGGGCTTTCAGCAGCTTTGGTCCAATTGGTTACTGACTGCTGCAGAGTAAGGAAAGTCCAGTTTAAAGACCTCTTCCAATGAAAAACATGTCCATATGGTGTTTGTTGCATGCTAGAGGAGCAGTGAAACAGACACACACAGAGAACAAGTAAGATGCTGCAATACTCGAACTGATGTAAAAGCTCCCCAACAAATATTTATCTGTTAACATGCTTTGTTTGTGATAACACTATAGCTTAGTTTTAACAGCTAGCACCTTGATGTAGTCCAGTGTTCTTCGGATTTGTTATATGAACAGCACCTTCTCTGGGGTACAGATGTTTGTGTTTGGCACTGTGTCTCCCACCATGTAGCAGGATTTGTGAGTGAGTGGGGCCAGGTTTGCCCACAGCTGGACAGGGAGAGTGAGGGCTGGCTGCAGAAAAGCAGCAGAGGGATGAGTCGGGAACCAATTTGCAAATTAGCATACTAAACTGACAGAAAGGTGGAAAGTTACATCTAAGCCATTTTATGGTATGAGGGGGTTATTTAAAGAAATGTAAATATTTCATACTGACAAACAATTTAAAGAATAAACATATGCAATACTGACAACAGGACCTACAAGCTCGATGGTTGCATGTCATTAGGCCTGTCCTCTGAACAACCTACCCTAATCGTAAGAACCAATCACAGCTGAGCATTCCTCCAGCAGGTCCAATCTAACATCAACACCTGTAAGCTATCAGTGGTGACTGGTCCAGTAAACTGCACTCAACAACGCACAGGATCTAGCCGCTGTGTTGCAAAGCAGGTTGATCTGAGGGGTGTATTCTGAAGTGAGATTAATGGCTTAGCGAGCTACGACACGCTTAAAGTCAGAGTTTTCTGTGTCATGAAAGTGGCTCTCTTTTTACCTGCTAAATCACTGTGATAACTTATCCTGAACATATAACCTAGTTAGGAGCAGGTTATGTTTTGAGTTTCGATTTAAAATAACTTAAAAACCACGTTTTCACTGATTCTTTTATTTACAACATATTGTAAGCAATATAGATTCCCTGCTGGGGGAATACTTTTACTTTTAATGTACAAGTTGTTAAGCCGTACCTTACTAAAACCACTGAATGAAGCACAAACTGTGCTTCGCAGCGCCACAGGAATGCGCATGTATTGTTTTGGTGATGCAGAAAATATATAAATGCTGGTATACTTTATTCTAATCTACTGCTAAGTCTCTTTTACTCTGCTGGAATTGCAGCTACTAGAACACAGAACACACACCAAGAATACCTGTTCAATCAATCAAATTAATTTCACTTTGCCGACAAACTAAAGTGATTTCCATATCTCCTTTATTTGGCTGTATGACGGTAACATTTAATGTTTAAATGTCTCCAGTTTAAAGTTTCAGACTCTAATGCCATCACATTAGAAATGACCTCTTTAAACACTTTGGTGCTTAATTCATGATCTTAGTCACCAATTTTGGGTCATGCTGTATAAAAACTTTCTATTTTGTAAATCTTGGTCATACCATATTTCAAACAGCAGGATTAGCTCTGTTATTTTCCACTTGCTCATTGGCCAACGACTCGTCAATCACAACCCATTAGCCTATGAGCAAGCAGTTTCACAGTCAGACTCGCCCCTTCTCGTCACATCTGGTTTCTTGCAAGTAAGATGGCGACAGCAGAAATGTTCATCTCAAGGCTTCAAAACAGGAGTTCAGAAACCAGTGGGTGACATCACAGTAGCTGCATCGATCTTTTATACTGTCTATGTTCCCAATAAAAGATCTCAGGTTATTATGTCCATGCAAAATCAAGAATGTACCTCAATGCTGCAACCTAGTAAAACAAAATATACTGTATATAGTGTATATCACTGTGGCAACCATAAAAAACTGATATTTTTACAAAGTCAATTACTCCATCATTCTATAGGAAAAATATTTGCACTGTGTCACTAATGATATTTTAGAAGAAAAAAAATGAACCCTTCATTTGAGTGCATTTTGTGTAAATTCCACAGCACAAATTTACATTTTGTTGTGATATTCAAAGACATGTATGTCTGTGTATTCAAAGTATGCCATAAAGATGATATTTAGAGGTTAATTTACTATGTTATGTTCCTTGTTCATTGTGTATTAACGAAATCAAATGGACATTTGAAGACACTAAACAGAATAGTTTGTGTGAAATCAAACAGACAAATACAGTGTAATGACAAAAACGGTGTAAAAGGAGAGTGATTATTAAAATACTGAATGCAAAATTAAAAGGAAAAAAATAACTTATCAAAAAAGGAAGTTATGTGGCTGTTAAGACAGATGTCATTAGATGGAAAGGGTACCGAATCCAGTAGGAATAAATAGCAATAATGCTGACTGATGTACATCTGGAGCTGCATTAAAAACTGGCCGGTAACTGACAACCAAAAGTTTTAGCATCCAGTAGTGAAATTTGATGACTATTTAGCTTTAATGGCATGAAACAGTTCATTAATATCTTGTTTTTCTGCAATCTGATATTTGTTTACAGTGCTTAGCAAATTTATTAGACCACCTCACAATGTAAGATTTCTGCCACAGATGCCTAAACTAACAGTATTGGTAATTACCAAAATCATGTTTTATGTTTGGTTAATCCACAACTCTGCACAAGCTCTTTAATCAAAATGATATTTTTAATGCTAAAATATAATTATTCTTGTTATCCGTGAATTTTTGAATTAACTCTACAAAAAAGCAGAAAAAAATAGTAAAGCACATTATTATTTTTTGATTAAGATATCAAATTAGAGTTATTTACTTGCAATCCTGAACAGAAAAATGAGTTTTAGTGGTTGAATGTTATGTTCGATTACTTTCTGATTTCTCAGAGAAGTCCAGCGTGCCGGCTCAAATTTAGGTATAAAAAGGTGAATTCAGTTTGAAATTCCTCACTCCTGTTCAACATGGTCTTTCATGGATGGTCTTTCTTGTTTTTATGACAGGTGGTCTAATAAATTTGTTAAGCACTGTATGTGTTCAAATAATGAGTCAATATATAAAATAAGTTGATAAATAACATTTGTTAAATACCGTCATTGCATTCCATTAAATATTCATCTAATCAAAAATTTGAGATTTGGATGGAGTTTGATTGGCATATGCTGACTACATTCTTTTTACAACCAGGACAGGAGCGAGAACAGGAGGAGAGAGCAGAGGAGATTAAGAGTGCAGGAGCTTGATGAGACACCAAAAGAGCAGGAAAGGTGAAGAAGAGGTGAGCATCCAAAGACAAGACAGAGGTGAAATAGTTTAAAAGGGACCATTACAGGAACAATAGAAGCAGAAGCTATGAGACCATGGTTGCTAAAGTAAAAAATTGAACTAACACTGTCAACATATCAACATACCATTTCGTATATGACTGCTTGATCAACATGAAGTTTTACATTTTTCTCAAATTGCACTGATTGTTTATTTCAGTATCATTCTGTGAAAGACAGCCTAACACACTTGCCTTCAACCTTTAGCAAGCACACAGTGTCTGACATTTTATATTAATTTTACTATAAAATATAACAAATAACTTTAAAAAGATGCTGTTATTGAGTGAAAATCTGAAAGATTTCAGGACTGGACTAAGCCCCCAATGCTTCAAGGTCCTAGCAATGCCCCTGCTTGTAGCCCTTTTACAGTAGTGCTTTAGTTGTTAAACAGTAGTTTTACCAGAACATACCACCAGTGGCATAAAATCACAGAAGGCAACTGATCATTTCCAAAATTATTTTATGTAGATTCATCTCTAGAATTTTAGTTTTATTTTGACAGAATTTTTTTTATACAAGTTTCAAAACTTCACCTCTATAGTACAAACTTTTTTTGTGCCAACTGTGTTACAGCTAATGTCAATCAAATTTTTGTCTTTTACTGGAAACAGTTAAGAGCTCTGCTTCTCTGACAATACAGTACCTGTTCAGTGAGAAAGGAGGGCTTATAGGCGCCATCAGTAGATGTGTTGCCAGTCCCCCTCATGGATTTCATATGGGAGACAGCCATACGCAGGATAGTCAACTTATCAGGTTTTCGGGCCAGGGCGCTGCAGGTGGGGACCATGTCTGACAGCTCAGTGATGTACTGGGTCATTTTGTTGCGCCGGCGTCGCTCAATCTCACTGTGGTTCTCTCTAAAACACAGAAAAGAACAGTTAGAGGCTTGGAGGATACAGACTGGGAACCCCTTGCAGACCTTACTTGAAGAAATGTTCAACACCTAGGATGTGTCTGATCATGATGTTTTAGATGAATGACTGTGCAATCCCTCTCACTTTTCATTACAATGAGTGGAATCTGTAATAAACTGAAGCTGGAAAGAGTTTTGTTATCAACTTGCCTTTTTTATTTTCACAATTCTGTGTCTGAATATCCATCTAAGGAGAAAGTGCTGACAATAACACAGGACAGAAACAGCTGAGGGTTTTAGTGGATCCTCAAAATACTATACTCTGTATTTCTGAAAACAACTGCACTTATTTGTCTCAGTCCTAGACATAATCCCCTGCACCCTGACCATTATTATACAAACAGTATAGCTGCCAGTATATCTGGTCCCATTTCCTTATATTTTGGGGAATTTTGAGCCCTGACGTTGAGGCCTGATATCTACAAAAATCCAGATGAATTTGTTCAGTGGTGCGTGCAGCTCCATCAAGCAGAACATAAGTAGGTTGAGCTGCAGGTTTTATAGACTCGCAGATAGAAAAAGTTTTAAAATTCCTCATATCAGTATGAATATGCATATAAATCATGATATTCATCAAGTTGGTTGTTTCTATTGAGCACTAAGAGTCTCTTAATCTTACAATTCTGTTAATTTTTTGCAAATGTAGTCAGAAAATTTAGATTAAAAAAAAATACAGGATAATATACACGCCGCATGAGGTGCTCAGCATAAAAGGGAAGCGCTCAGTTTCCCTTGTACCTGTCCCACATATTGGATCACGTGGGGCAGGTACAAGTATGAAAAACAAAATTCAGTAAATCTTGCTAGATATCTTGTGGTGCAAATATAACCACAAAAAACAACCAAGGCACTGTGGCTTCAGATTAAGTGATATTTTAAGTTTATTCTTTGAGGACACTGACAAAAAGAAAAAAAACAGACCAACACACATTGACTAAGTCTTAATGTGGGTCTGAGAAACACATAATCTGTTTATTCATTCATTAGAATTTACTGATAACTTTTGTCTGGTTCTGTCTCATTTCTGCTACATAGCAGTGACCATGCCATATGAGCCATTCTGCAGCCTTAGACACAAAGGTGGAGCTCTTCTGGCTGTTTCACAGTTGAGGTTTACATGTAAAGGCAACCAAACGTCTACCATCAGGGTCCCCTCGGTTTTGGAGTGACCTGCTTGAGGAGACAGGGTTGGAGAATCAGGAACTTTTATACATTTGCTTTTTATTACTTATTATTTTATTATTTTTATTTAATTGTTATGAATTTATACTAATATTTACATCACTTTTGAAGTTTTTTCTTCTTGTTTTCAATTTACCCTAACTTTGTTTTTTTGTTTTGTTTACTTTGTTTTGTTTCCTAACACAGGCCTTTGTAAACTCTGTACATATGTTCTGTAAATAAAAATGTATTGGCCATAGGGTATAATGATAAAAACAGATAGTAATGTTGCCATTTTTGATGTGGTGCTCTCTGACTGTCTTGCTGTTTAGAAATGTGTCTAATTGCTGGCAAATCATTGTGTTTTCACTTGTAAACAAAAAACCTGTAAACTGAGTTGGTAGTATTTAGTCTTTTAAAACTTTATGTTTTAAAGAGTTTAAAAAAGTCAAGTTATTACCACACCACCAATGTCTTTGTTTCCTCATTTATCTCAACAGTGTTAAGTTGCTGTTTTGTGGACTTTTCTGTGCTCACCTCTCCGGACTGTCTGACATCTCAGATAGTAGGCCTGTCATACTAAAACACCTGATTTGGTGTGTTTACCAACCTCAATCAACCCTCCTATGCCTCCAAAATTAACTCACATGCAATTAATTAGGAAGAGCAAAGTTTTGTGAGAAGACTGTCAGACCGTCAGCTTTCAACTTTGTACTGATATTGATCTTACACATAAAAACCCTGTCCTGTTTATTTTTATTTCTAACTCTTTTTTTGGAACATGTTGTTAGTATTTCTAACACCATGGAAACTTTTTCTTTTCCTCAGGATCACAACAGGTGTCTGCTGATCCCTGAATCAATGGAAAATCCTCTGTATGCTCAGCTGGCTAGGCCTACCTGGCATATCTCTCCTTATCCCCACCAGGATTCTGATCATCATCATACCTAACTTTCTCAGGTCGAACGTGATTTTTTTTTTTTAAATATATTTTTTACGGTTGTGACTTCATTCATATTGTTAGCATTGACTCAAACATTACTGCTGGCATCTCAAGACACCAGTGAAGTGAGTAAAGCAGCAACACAGAAGGGGTCAGACAGTGAAGTGAGAGGTAAACAAATACAGGTTTACCCTCTTTTTGTACATTGAAATTAACAATCGTGGCATCATTTTTTTAACAAAAAGATCCACTTGACACATGTGTTACAGCATGCTAAAATACATATAAAAAACAAATACATTCAAGTACTTAAAATGCCACAGTATTTTGTCTTTTCACAAGTTCTCAGTGTGTGCCCACTGGAGTCTTCAAGTTTCTACATCATACTTGTGTGTGTTGAATATTGGACCAGGACTGGCTTCCAAACTGTTTTCAAGGTCACCAATCATTTTCCTAAGCCCACTTCTTACAGTCAGGTTTTCAGTCAGCTCAGAGAAATTGTACGATTTCATCACTGAATATGAAAACAGCAGTCTAATGTCAAACTCTACACCTACATGAGGTAAGAAAAAAAAGAAAAACATTTTTGACTAGAAAGGAGACGACTTGATTGAGCAGTTAGGCTGTTAGCTTACTAGACTTTAGAAGCAAATAAAGTGGAAATTTGAATCTCATAAGCAACTATTTTCTGACTGTTTTTGTGTTTCAATTCAGTACACAATGTCTGTAAGTTTATGTAAGTTGCACAATTTCCAATAAAAAACAAACAAAACAATCCAACTGCTAAATCTGCACTGCTGAACCCCAGTTCAAATGTAGTGAAAATGTGATGTATTTTCGTGGAGGTTTCACACTGTGCCTGTGTATGGGAAAGTCCTGTTGCTTGTCTCGCAGCACTGAATGATTAATTAATTAATGGCAAGAGCATATGTACAAAGTGTATATGCAGAGGCAAAATCCTTTCATGGTATGCTTTTCTGAAGCCATGTAAATCAGGCATGAAATGTGTCCATGAGAGTGCAGTTCCTTGTGTGGCCAGCAGAGAGCAGCTCTTCCTCTCCGCTGTCACCATTCAATTTAGCAGATGGGGTCAGCTCAGAAATAAAGCATTGACTGCACATCATACACACTCACACACTACACTGTATAAAAAGGAACAAAGGAAAAACAAGCTGAAATTAAAAGAAAATGTGAGCAGACACTTGAGATGCAGTGACAGAGGAAGACTTCAGTCCCTCTTTAAGCAAACAGAAATAAATAAGTCATGAGGTGTCCACATCAGTGTTACAAATAGGGTATCTGCAGGGTTCTCAAAGACAAATTTGGACTTCTTTAGAACTCTTTGATGCTATGTGGAATTAAGAGAGCAATTTAAACCAAGGTAGCTGCAACCTGGTTCCAGTAAGCACTAATCCTCAAGTTTCAAATTCAAAGAGTACAAAGAAAGCTAAATTCACAGTTTTAACATGTATATTTCAACAATTTACTGTACCTGCCAATACCCTGAAACAAAAACTGGATGGTCTTCATGAACTACGTACTAAATCATTTCAGACAGTACTGGTGCTGTCAGTGTTCTCACCTTGAAAATTTGCTAGGCCCCTCTCCGTCTTCATCATCAAAGTCCATTCTGAGAAATAACAACAGGAAAGAGAGTCACCACTTCTATCAAAAAGAGACCTGGGAACACCCTCTCATCACTAAACTCAGTTTGTTTTCTGGTAAAATTTTAAATATTATATGAACATATCTAAACGATGCGACAGACAAGTCGTTAGCCAGTGAACGTGCAGTGTCCTCGGTTTCATCAGTCTGAGCCACCCCTCGCTCATCACATCCGGTTTAAAATGCCAAGATGGTGACAGCAAAAACATTCAGCTTAAGGCTTTATAATAGAACTTTACTAACCTATGGTTAACATCATGGCGGCTACATCCAACTTTTATACTGTCTTTTGCCTCACATTAGATCACCACCATCTGTCCTAGGTGGCAGCCAAAGCCCTGTAACTCATTCACATAGAAACAAATTGGATATTTTTAAATTCACTCCCACACTACCTTATTTCAGGTGTAAAATAAGTTTCTGTTGTTATTTAACTAGGCTTCCACACTTTTAGTCATCACCTGGAAATTGGTGCCATTAAGGGAGTGCATCCTGCTGTAAGTGCTTAATCAACCAATTAGTACAAAGCATGCTTGTATTTTATGGGCAAAACAGGGTTCCCTGTAAGAAAACTAAAGACACAGGTGTTTTTATTTCAATTGGGACATATTTTTGAGATTTTTGAGATTATGAAGCCCTATTCCCTGTGCATGGGTTACATGCACTGCTCTGGATCCTGAGGAATAGACTGACCCGGTACGCAATTTGTACAACACACAGAAATATACAAATCAAGTCTAGAGCAATCAGTCCGTATTCTACCTCCTTCCTTTAATGCTGTGCCTTCCACCCTAATGTAGAGTCTGCCTTCAGTATGACATTATGACAAATGTGGTTTCATTCTACATAAATCCTTTTCAAAGCTCTCCATTCAAACTGAAACCAATTGTTAGTCATCAACGAGACCAATAGCTGGTATTTGGGACCAATCTGGATTTGGGAGTAAAGAAAAAGATAATAATAATTCAGTCACTTAAATGTTATATATTACAATGTGATGGCAGGAAAGCTGTCATTAAAAACTATGCTACTCAATTCCAAATTATTTCTAATATCGGGCTTATATTTTTGTTTTAGCCATAAACCTGCCAGGGACTACCAGTGAAAATTAGTCTAGATAGCTTAGTCTGCCCCTTTTACATGATAGATCTAAGTGTTCCTATTAAACTATGTGCAATACCCCTTCTTAAATAAAATCAACTACAGCAATAGCAGTGACAGCATCACAGTGTCACATGACCCTCCTCTGTTGGAAATGTCTGTGTAAATCTGCTATTATTTTCTTAAAACCATAATCCTTCTATTACTTCTACTGCCCACTAAAAAAAACAAATCTCAAAGTATCAGCTCTTCTGGTTTTCCAACAACTGTTTATAGGTAGTCTGTGGGTGCCTGCAAACTTGGAAGTAACAGGCTTCCTGTGTCATGCTACACTTTTGTCTATCCTTTTTCCTTATTTGTGGCAATGGCTTAGGCTTCTTGTTCTTTTTCTTTCTTTTTCCCCTAGGAAGGGTGTCTCTGGTAGAGAGACATGTCCGTTAGAGCGGATTATTTAACTTTGTCTTACTTTCGCCATTCCCAATAGCCTGACAGTAAGGCTGTTAGTCATAGTCTTACCCTAACCTTCACTACATGTCACTGCAAAATATTGTATTATTCAAGCATAATGCTACTGGAAAACTGCATGCCTGCCACCAGTGAACTAGATCACCAGATTGTGTGGTTGTAACATCAACAGAGAGGATTGTGATGTTTATCTACCTTAACTTTGGATCACAGCTAGGCTAGCTTACCAAAGCTGCTTCAGACTGAATGTACCACTCTGTGCTCAGTGCTGATAGGCTTGTACTCATGACATGTAAGCAATCAGATAGTTCTGTAGGTGGAACATTGCTCTACACCACAGAGTGCAGAGGGAGAAAGGCAGCTGCATCAGTGTCAAATTAGTGCATTTTTAAATGAATGTATGTTATCTTAAATTTGTGCAAAAAAAAATTTTTTTACTGATACCAATAATCGGAAAAATGCTCAATACCAGCCACGCTGATGACTGGATGACCTCGAATACTAAACAACAGAGCAAGAATCAGCTCCAGTTAGTCACTTGTCCCACAGTGGAAGCCAATTCCACTGTCTTAGAGAGCAGTTTGCAATTATTAAATGTTGAGCTCAGTGCAGCCAGTAGTCCAGCTATGAACCGGGTAGTCATGATGTTGTGATGTGCCAGAAATACACACATGTTAAATCTTGTGTGGTTTCAGAGAGGATCACAGAGCCACAGCACTGTTCCCAGCAGTACTGATGGTGTGCTTGTTCCCCAAATACACAAATGTACTTGCTGGTAAATTTAGAGAGCAGAGGAGAACAAGGAAAGTTGGCTTGTCAGTACAGTTCTATTGCAATATTGTGGACACTGTGACAGTCCTAAACCTGAGTGCAAGTACATTATTACATTCACTAGTTCAGAATACAGTAAACTTAACAGTAATAAAATCTAAAGGGATCTATGATCCAAACAAGTCTGTCAGCTGAGACAGACTGTACCAATGGGACAGTTGGGTTTTATTTTTCAGACTTTTTAACATCCTAGTTTCGAAGAGTTGCCAGAGACCAGGTATTTGTAGTGGTTAATTTACACAGCAAATCACCAGTGAAGATACTCACCCTCCCGATCTCCTCTTGCCCCCACGGCCTGGGACGGCTCCTCCCATCCTGACCTGTCCAGACCCAACAGCTCCTGGCATTGCTACCGTCCCCGGCAACTCACTGCCCATTTCTGGAAAATATAACAAAGGAGGACTAACTATGGTTTTATTCTTATAGCACTATATAACTGTATCTGTACTCGTGTGCCTTCTGTGAGTGCTTCCAAAGTGTGTACGTGTCGTCTGGGTTTGTATATGTGAACCGAAATATGCAAATGTGCATTTTGATTTGTGAGATTTGAGAATGCGTAAAATGTGCTAAACTACTCATATGTACTTTTGCATTGCTTTTAAGTTATTTATTTAAATACTACCACAGCAGCAAAGACAACAGCAAAGTGGGTGTAAAGCAGCTCAAATAGCACTTCAGAGAAAAATGTCATTGGGAAATTCATACAAAAATGAAGAGAAGACTTTCAGTTGACCGTAGCTGGGCTTTTTACATGTCCCCACCATCATTAAAACACCCCATGAGGGAATATCTTCTACAAGAATGGTATTCTATCCCTCTTGAAGAGCTCAGCAGACTTGGAGGATCAATGCCAAGGCACTATAAAACCCTTCTGGTGGCACATGGGGGCACATTGCCTGACTAAGACTTGTTTGTTTTTCCTTGTAAAAAGATTGGATCCAAAGTCCCTTATATCGTGAGGAAAAACCTGGACATATTTATATGCTGTTTTTGACACACTGCAACACTACTGTTGTGCCAGAGAAGTGCAGATGAGTGTGAAAACAGTAGCACATGGTTTTCTCTGACCTGAGCTCAGTCTTTATAGTCTCCTGCCAAGCTGGCTCAGTAGCTATGCACCTTACATACCAGCAGGCGGCAGAAGCACCTTGTGATTTTAATCATTGTATTGACGGCCTGTAGTACAGTAGATGTAGGAACAGTTTTGCTGCAGCAAGGCAGAGTACAATAGATTCTTGATTGGTCAGGACAAAGACCTGGATGCTGAATTGAGACAGTTTCCTAACATAAATGGCAAGTGAAGCGCAGCACAGACCTGCATACTGCTTCCTGAGGCTTTACTGCTGTTAGCAGCCTGAATATCTGAATCTACTATGATGGAGATTCAGAGATACATACACATTTTCCTGCACACACCCCCTTTAATGAGCTTTTATTCAATAATGATGCCAGTACAATGCAGGCTGGCTCTTCTATTAAATATGAAGCTGCTATGCTGAGGACTACACTGGATGCCATTTCAGCCTCCATCGTCCTCTCATATTTACCTCTCTCTCACTGCCACTGCATCTCCTCGTTTGGCTATAAATCCTTTCTGTTCGGCTCACTGTTTGCCTCTCCATCTTTCCACTCCATTCACTCATTCAGCCAGATGCAATGGATAAGCAAACAAACCTGCTGGTATCCCACAGTGCGCCAAGTAACATGGTTAATATTTGATACAGTGCGTGTCGCTGCATCCAGAGGAACATGCATACACACACACGCACGCACACACACACCCCGCAGTGAAGGGCTTTCCATCATTCATTCATGAAGGGGGTATGAGTAATACAAGGCTCTAATCTAGCGTAACCTGATGAAGAGATGGCTTCATCTGACAATCAGTGCAGTCATTCAGTCACAAACTAATGTTTGTCTCCTAGCAGGCTAAACAGGAACAGATATTGTGCGTGTCACCATTCGGAGTGTTACACCTCTGTCACAATGATACACAGTGAACCTTTTGAGAGACCTTTTGCAGTGGGGATTTCCATTTTTTTTCAGACAATAGCTATAACCGTTATATTAGTTAATATGTCTTATTAGCCTGTTGTTCCAGTTAACTGTTTTATATATTTAAAGAAGATAAAACGGGAATAGAGAACCAGGCAAATGTCACAACTTAATATGACTCACCTGTTCAGCTCACCTCCATCCACTAATGTCCACTAAATAAGGTAGGCTAAGTCATTCATCATCGTTGAGTCTAAAAAACTTCTGGTAGAAACCCTGATCTATACAGCTAAAAGGAACCTTGGGCCCAGAATACCCAGATTTAAAAAACAAACAAAAAAAAACATAACCACCTTCCTTCTTACAATACAGGGATGCACTGGGGTGGCTGTGGCTCAGGAGGTAGAGCGAGTCTACCGGAGTCTAATCGGAAGGTCAGTGGTTCAATTCCTGGCTCCCCTAGTCTACATGCCGAAGTATCCTTGGGCAAGATACTGAACCCCACGTTGCCCCTGATGCATTCATTGGAGTGTGAGTGAATGTTAGTAAGTGCTTAAGTGTTGATAAAAGCACTGTATGTACGTGCGACTGGGTGAATGTGGCATGTAGTATGAAGCGCTTTGAGTACTCAAAACTAAGTAGAAAAGCGCTATATAAGTACCAGTCCATTTACCACTGCCACCTTTACAAAATGACCACTCACAGTACATTAAGCTAAAGTGCCAAGCTCAGTACACCATTATTGTTCATGTCTCTCTAAGTTTTGAAGCATTTTTTTTTTCTTCTCTTCACACAGAAATAAAATGAGCTGCCAAAGATCTTTGCTCAGGCTCAAAATTAAGAAACTGTTTTACATGATTTGATTCTGTACCAAACGAAAATTCAGTTTGGTACAGAATCAAATGTCTTTTTTTATATTGGTCATAAATTATATGTGACTATGTCACCTTGAAGGTTTAATGCCATTGTTAGCATAAAAACTATTGTTTAAAGGTTTTTAACACTAGTGCTAATATGACAGCTGTGTTTCAGTACCAGTATTTTTTTATATCTCGTGTAGAGCTTGAAAATGAAAAACCACAACTGACATGGTGACACCAATACAAACACATCCCCCATAGCAAATAGGAGTATTTGCTCTCTTGAAGCTCTGTTTTTGGTCTCCACCATCTCCTGATCTGCTTTTTTTTTTAGCAGCAAAATGTTTCATTCTGTTCACCAGCCGGTAAGTAATTGTCTGTGTGCTGTTTCAAGCTCAACAAAGCAGTGATATTTAGAGTAATGAGTTAACCAGAGCAATACCTTATATGAGGTTCATTTGCTTGCTATTTGCAAGCTCCTTTTGCCTTAATGATCACACACTAAATGAGTAAAAAAAAGCTGTCTGTTACTAGATAATTTAAGAAAAAAAAACCTCTGCATTCCTTTACATGCCTGGGAGTGGTTCAGGTTGTCTTCACTGCAATGTCTTAAACAGAATCAGTCATAAGTCTGGTTTAAGCTCAGCAACTATGCATCTTCAGACAGCCAAAAGCAAAAAAGCCCTGGGATTAAACGCATTAATGAGCCTGTTGGGAGACCAGGGGAAATGCTGCCTACTTTCTCCTTTTCAATCACTGCTCCCCCTTAACCAAGGTTTCTATTTTTGCTCTTCTCTGTCATGCTTTATTTCCCTCCATAGTCTTTTCCCCAGCCACAAAGTTTAACAAGCAGCCTCGAGACATTTACCACTCAAAAAGGACAATTAATGCACACACAGACCGCCACTACACACATCTTTTAAGCTTCTTTATCGCCTATCAGAGTTAAACTAATTCCAAAGTGAAAGAATTGGGTTCAAAATTAGTAGGATCAGTTTAGAAATTGCTGAGAGCCGAGTTAAATCCTCTGTTCTATTTTCTAACCTAATCTGACTGAAATTATTTTTTTATAATTGTGCTGCAGACTGTCTTGGCCCCTTAAAAACATATCCTGTACTGAATTTTCTGTTTGAAACTTCAACCTGAAGTTTCAACCCTTCAACCAGAGCAGAAGGCAGCAAGTTTTCTTCCAGGATAACCTTGTACGTGGCTTGATTCATGCGTCCTTTGCAAAGACGAATCTGCCCGACTCCAGTCTTAGTGAAGCATCCCCAGATCATCACTGATCCTCCACCAAATTTCACAGTGGGTGTGAGACATTGTGGCTTGTAGGCCTCTCCAGGTCTCCGTCTAACCATTAGACGACCAGGTGTTGGACAAAGCTGGAAATTAGACTCATCAGAGAAGATGACTTTACTCCAATCCACTATGGTCCAATCCTTATGGTCTTTTGCAAA
>VUQI01056188.1:0-26792 GCA_015106735.1 Paratilapia polleni | reverse complement strand
GGAACTGGGGCTTTATTTAAAATGAAGGGACTTATGAACAGTTCTAAATACCAGTCACTTTTGGCCCAAAACCTTCAGGCATCTGCTAGAAAGCTGAAGCTGAAGAGTCATTTCACCTTTCAATACGACAATGATCCCAAGCATACATCCAAATCAACAAAAGAATCTCTTCATCAGAAGAAAATTAAAGTTTTGGAATGGCCCAGCCAGAGCCCAGACCTAAATCCAATAGAAAATCTGTGGGGTGACCTGAAGAGGGCTGTGCACAAGAGATGCCCTCAAAATCTGACAGATTTGGAGTGCTTTTGCAAGGAAGAGTGGGCAAATATTGCCAAGTCAAGATGTGCCATGCTGATAGACTTCTACCCAAGAAGATTGAATGCTGTGATTTAATCAAAAGGTGCTTCAGGGTATTAGTTTAAGGGTGTGCACATTTATGCAACCAGCTTATTGTACATTTTTTTTTTTTTTTTTTTCCCCTAAGACATTTGTTTGTTTTTCAATTGAATTGTACAGGTTATAGATCACATCAAATGTGGGAAAAGTTTTGAAAGAATTTATTGTGATCTCATTTTTTTAACATCACAAAAACCTGGTATTTTAACAGGGGTGTGTACACTTTTTATATCCGCTGTACATACTATATACACTAGATAGAATGATACTGATAATAATGATGATCAAAATAACTCAAGGAGTAAAGTAAGGAGCAAAAAAAGTGAGAAGCAGACACAAAAAAATGTAAGCAAAGATGTATCATATTGATGACGAGATGATAACTGAATGAGGTGTTTAAAGGACATCCAGTTTGGCCATTAAGTCACCCACAAGCCCTCTATAATGCTGTGGCATCTGTGACTGTCACTCTATGGTTGGATTAATGTCTAGTAATCATACTTAATTATTATCCCCACCTGCTTGTGGACTGCCTGAGACTGTGGGACCTTGTAAAATGCAGAGCTGAGAGCCAAGTAACCATCTCTGGGGAGATGATTGAATGTCACAAAGCAAGCCTGGCCAGCCAGGGAACATCCAAGGCTGTCAGGTTGGCCCAGTGCTTTTTGGAAACCATATAAAAACAAAAAAGGTCACCAGTTCAATGGCAACAGCCAGTATGCCCGTCTACTCTGGTGAATGCTGCCCAAGTGGCTGTCTGTGTCTTAAAACTAAGACACTGAAAAAGTTGGTTTTCAGTTAGAAGCAACATCTGCTCAACAGAATAGGGAATAACACAAGCCTAATTTTGGTTTTGTATGGACCCATTTCATAGTATGCACCACACAAGCAGTGTTTACATCCCAAATGTTTTCAAATTGACTACTGAAGAATATGCAGTCTGTTTCGATATTCTTTTTTCTCCCATCCACTGTTTTAAATGTCTTTTGCTGTGCTGAAACAAACTGCAGAGCCTTGTGCAACATTGTAAAAACCAAATAAATACTGGTATATGTAACTTTTACTTGTGGTATGGTCATAATGTTTTTGTGGAGCTCAGTCTGCTTAAAATTACATTCCCACATTTAATTACATAAGGCAAACATATACATTGTTTGTTACTAACAACACATCTTTGCCATCTATGTTCTTGCTTTCCAACTGTCGCTGCCTTTCAGAAAGCCAGTTATTCATTAGATGAGGTAGGACTAATCACCCTTAGAGGAGAAGCTCCCAACAAGGTCAATACTGGGAATCGGTCTATTTTAACCCAGCTCATGATCTACCTCTCAAACCCAATTAAGTAGTTGTGTTGCCTAAACCTAACCATATGAAAATGAAACTCAACAGCAAGTAAAACACTACTTCAAAAGATATACATACTAAACTAAATTAATAAATAATGGCCCCCTAGAGGAATGGAACCCTCCTGGATGAAAGTCTCATTGATTATCCCTCCATCAACTGCCCACTTCCTTACGTGGACTTCATCATTTTTATAAAGTGTAAGGTATTTGTTGGTGAGAAGTACATTTCTCCTCACACATAAACAAGAATGTACTTCATTTGTATGGGAAGGCAATTTTTAGCAGACAGGTGTGACATAGTACTTTATGTAAAAGCATTTCCCAAAGCCACCTACACATTAAAACTTGCCAACTTACAATTGAATAAGCGTCGACTGACCATTTTTTGTCAAGGTTTAGTCTTGGTTGAAAAATAGTAATAAAGTGAAGGTTAAGCTGACGTCTGAGATATAAGTCCACCGTCTGCTGGATGTTGTTTTTTTTGTTGTTTTTTTTTTTAAGTTATCTGGATGTCCTTTTTGGACTTCTTGTAAAGGAAAATTTGGTTTTAAAGTTTTTTTTATATTATCTATTTATCTGTCTAAATTGAGAAGAGTAAGAATGTCAAGAAAAAAAACAAAACATGACCTCAGGGCAACTCAAACTCCTGACTTCTTGATCTGAAGAGTACTTCTTTTCTTACTGATAAAACTGCAGGATTTAGGGGGCTGGTGAGATGTTTTTGGTGGTTCAGACACATTGTGTCCACCAAATAAACAGAATTTACACATACATAAACATAAATGGCTTAAAAGCTGTTTATATAAATTTTTTTTTAAAAAGAAAGAAAAAGAAAAAGAACACACGCCAGTAATAAAATTCCTTGTATGTGGAGTGGATGTTATGTAGGTGTTAGTCATTTTGTAATCAAATCAGCTGTCAGTCAGATGTTGTTGGATTCAAAACACAAATATGCATGCATTTAACTACTCTATTGCAAAAATGTGACCAGTATTTTTTTTCTTTGTAAGAGATGGTTTTACGGGACCTGTATTGTATGTGGAAACGTCAAAATCTGTCCTCCTAAGTTCAGTTTTTGATGTAATACCACAACCACTTTTGACCCAGAAGATAACGTTGCTGCTTCAACCATATTTGCTTTAGTATCCTTGACTCATTTTTGCACACTATACATTGTTGAAACAACAACATTCCACACATCTAATTGACATTCATTGTTTTAAGTTAAAGAAAATGAATTAGGAGAATTTGGGGGGCTTGTCATACAATATAACACGCATTATATTTATTCATTTTAGTCTGATATCAAGGAAATGCATGCATGCATTTCTAAGCTTCTTCAGCTTTTTTGTTTGTCATTTTAAGATATATGACATACTAAATGGGTACAGTTACTGTAGGACAAGGTGCAAAGTGTATGGTGTATAATGATGTGCAAAAAACATGGCATACAATGACAGAAAAAGGCAAAAAAAAGTGTTATGATAACATGCAAAATGAGTTAAGGTAAGTGCTGTGTGTATTCGTTTGCCTTTTCATGACACCAGTGACATCAGTGTCAGTTGTGACTGGATTCACCGGTTTGTGCCGTGCTCCACCTCTGGTACAATCTGGGGACACACACACATTATTTCTGTATCTTCCTTCTGTTTGAATCAGTTGAACTGATGCAATTGAAGCAGGCAGTTACTGTGCAGAGATAATTAGCTTCAAATCACAGAATATCATTTCAGACTTGGGATTTACAGATGCAGAAAAGGTAAATTTGCATCCATTTCCAGTGATCAAAGGTATATGAGTTTTTGTATGCTTTCCCATGAATTTATGTGGTATCTCATTATAAGTTGTTTTGTTTATCTTATACAGTAACTTAATTACTGCCTGTGGAAACAGATGTCTCGACACCTTTCATTATGATAGGGTAGCCTGCAAGATCCAACAATTCTGCTCCACAGGCAACTAGAACAGAACATGAATTTCAATTCACACAAGACAGAAAGAGTGGTTCTATTAGATTAGCAACAAAACAGTGGAAAATAAAGTGAAACATAAATAGCATCTTCATTTAGTTTTCAGCTTGGTCAACAATTGAACATTCTTTGAGTGGGGAGCTAAATACTTTTTTTTCTTTTATGTTTGTTTTTTTTCCAGAGTGTACAGCTTCATTTGATATATTCACTGTGGGATATGAGGACTCTGGAAAGAGTCTTTTTAATAACAATATCCTGCTGGGTGTGTTAAGCCAGGGAGCGGTATAATTACGCTAGAAAGGAAATCTATAAAAAAAGGTAAAAAGACATGTCTGCTTCACTCAATTCAGTGGAAAAAGACAAATCTGTTTTATGTTTTGTGTATCCCTATGTTTATGGTTGTGGACAGAATATGCACTTCAGTGTTAGTGAAAGCAATACGACATGGACTTTACTAACACGGTTTAGACAGGAGTAATGAAGTGTGTCCGAGATGCCTTTTCATATCACTTCCATACTTGTAGCACACTAGAGGACTGATTGGTTTGCAAAATTCAAATAAAGACAACAGATTATTTGGAAGAAAATTTAATGATTAAAACCACCGAACCCCACAATTTACTTGTAGAGGGACTTTGTTTTAATGAAGAACTAATTTACCTTGGGAGAATAAAATGAATGAATCAAGTGAATCAGCAGTTCCCACTTCACCTGTATTAACTGGAAAGATCACAGAGGTAAATATCTCCCATGCTTTGCCTAAAGAATGTTTGCAACCATTACCTGGCATGATGATGAACTACTGTAAGTCAAGTTTCTTCTGTCTTCCTATCATTACACTCTAGTTAGTACCTGCTCACAAGATTTGACAATTCAGTCTAGTGAATGAATTGAAAAACGGAATAAAAAGCACAGGAGCAGCCATCAGATGTATGATTGACGTGTTCAAAAGTTTGAAGCTATGCACAGACAAATTCTGAGCCTCAAAATCAGTCAGATATGTCTAATGAATTTGTTGGTAACTAAAATATTGCAAATGAATGTGAATGTCATTAGTGCAGCAAGGTTAAGATTTTGCTGTTTTAGAGGGAGAGATTTGAGGCAGGACACAGCGTTGATGCAAATGCAGGCTCTTATCTTGAGCTGAATATACTACCAAACTGTCTTTTGTACTAAACATCAACTGATAAGCATTGAGAAGTGTTGAGAAGCGGTAGAAGGTTTTGTCCATGAACTGTTTGGTGGATCTAGAGAGAGCTGCAGGGGAACTGCTTATAGCTGTCTGTTATGAAGGAGGCCAAACTGACCATTTACCATTTACCCCCTTGGAAACTTGTAACGTGTAATCTATGTTCACTGTGTGCTGGACCGATGCCCTGAACAGGTTGGATGTATCTGGATATGTGTAAGCTATGTGAATGTAATATTGTTTTTTTCTAATTTGTGGAGTCTGTTTCAACAGCAGGATAAAATACTACTATTTTTTTGCAATACTTCTTCATTTTTTTAGGATTTATTTTCTTTTTTGTTGGAAAGTTTGGATAATACAGACTATAGTAGATACATCTACATGGGTTAACAGTGTGCAGTGCTGTTTGTGTTCCATTTATATATCTGTGTTTACCATGGATCATCCCTTTTATTTTTGAATGATGTTACTGTTCACACTAGAGAACCCAAAACATAATTTTGTCTCCTGGGCTGGCTTGATTTTGCCTGTTTACACTGATTAAAACTTATTAACCCTTCATAGGAAGGTGATACCAAACTCTACTTGCCTTCAGTAAATACTTGCAGTGTCACCAGAGTCCTGGAAGTAGATGAAAGATTAAAATGTCCTCAGTAACAAAGATAACATACAACGTGTTATCAGAGGCACTATTTGCTCACAAATGGTTTAATCTTTTATTATGAAGGGACACATTTTGATGTTGCAGGCTTTTCTTATTCCACTGTAAGATACTGGAGAGTAGTGGCTGGGTTATTCTGGTCCCAAAGTGAATGAACCATTTTTTCCCTTATCTAAAAAATGTAGAAACATTCTAGAAACCTTTGTTCATCTCTGCTGTATTTTATTACCCTAACCTTTATAGTACATAACACATTTTGTGGGTCATCGTTGTCAATTCCTGATTAAAATATGTCTTCCTCTTTTGCATAATGCTGTTAACACATTTCCCTCTTTTTTGCTGGTTTACTGTCAAAACAAGTCATCTGGGTTACCCCTTTATCAGCTACCCACTCAGCACTGCTACTGATAAATCCCTCTTACTCTTTTACCATGCTGCTTATCACTTACTGTGCCATGATGTGGTCACAGCAAATACAGCAAAAAGAAGATGAATCTGCTTGTCTGCAGAAGTCACTTCTGCAGATATGCCTGAATTTTAAATTCACCTCAGACGTAAGCTTATTTAAGCCTAGCAGCAATTAAAGTTTCCAAAGTGGATGGTTGCCATTTTTCTTTTCGGCGGAAAACTGAATCTCGAGGCTTCAAAATGGGACTTCACAAACCAGCAGGTGATGTCATGGTAGCTGATATCAACCCACCATTGTACCTTAACTGTGACGTTACATGTGCTTATTTGCATTTATACTTGTGCCTGGTGTGTCTGCATTGCTCTGTCACCATGGGTAATACTAAGCTGTTCATGCTGGACTTGAAGCTAATAAATCTTGAGCAACAGTTGCTTTGACAAAGCATGTAGAGACTCGTAGACTCAACAGGTTCTTTCCGTGTTTCAGTAAGAGTTATGAAAATACACCCTATAACATTTTGTTTCATGGAGATATTATTCTTCCTCTAATTAATATACCATGTTTCCATCACATATTGCTACCAAACAAAAATGTCACAGTTGTTAAGGTCTGTGTTGCTGCGACATGTAATCACATTTTTGGGAAGGTCCATGCTGTAGCCTGTGTCGTAGGGTAAAGAGCTACTCGACAACCTACACCAGTAGATTTAACACAGTACTATAAATCATGCATTAGACTCTTAGAACTGTAAGAATGGCTATAAACTCTTAATGAGAAATCCTTCCCTAACCTGGAATTGATGTATTTGTTACCTAGCTAAATAATTACTTGTACCAGCAAAAGAGGAAAAAGCTGAAAAGTCAAGCCAAAGAGAAACAGTCTGAGTTTCTAAGCTTAAAAATAGACTTCAAAAATATTTAATGAAGTTGCAACTGTAAACAATGGAAGCTTTACAGGATGCCTTTGAAGAGCAAAGAATTTAAACATATCAGCAGTCCATTAATATTTTTTTAGCTGCAAAGCTCATCTATAATTAATCACTGAAATCATATTAAACAAAGAATAACTGTATGTTATTCTGATCCACAGCTTTCCATATACAAAATACAGCTGACAGATTGATGTGGCTGACATCACATACTGCACGTATGTCCTTTGAAACTTCCACAAAAGTATGTGAAATAGAGAAATATAGGCTTACTCACCATCTACCTACTACCATCTACTGTATCTGACTGTTTGGAATGTGAAATGAAATAGTCTTGTCTGCTCCCAGCACTTGGGAACTGCATCTAACATGCTTGAGAGACTTTATTTTTCATTTGTACGAGCTATCTAACCTCGTGACAATCACGTCGCTACCCATGTGTATAATAGTTGTTTGGACATCATTTCAGAAAATGGAAGTTAACATACCCAAACATGTTACTCTATTGCTGATACAAGGTCATTCTTGTCAAAAATGCACACGTACATCTGCAGTGTGTGAAGCTTCAAAGGGAAATAAAATAACTGCAGAGTTTGAGTGTGTTATGTGAGTAATACATCTTACCGAAAAATTTAAAAAAAAAAAGGATGCTTTATAAAGATATATAACTTGAATTTAACAAACACGACAGCTAGGTGCCCATTTAGAGGCTTCTTTGTGTTGTGGACAGTATCGTGTTGAATAATGTGTGTGTTTGTGTGTGTGTGCATGTGTCCTTAACAGAGCACTACAATATGTTTGGATGATTTGAGGACATGAGGCGTAAATGCGTGTTATAAATTTAGCCAGTGTCTTGGCCTTCCTTCTCTGTCTTGTCCCCCTGACGACCAAGGCCAGGTCCCTGCTGATGGAGAGAGAGGGGTCAACTCTGGCAGCAGGAACAAAGTGGACTTGACAAGTGTGAAAGATTTAGTGCTGGGCATTTAGAGTGATCATCTTTTCCCCTTTGTCAGCAGGTAGAGAAATTTTTCCGCCCTTACTGTGTCCTTGATTCAAGTTTGATGGCACAGGGGGAAATCCTGTCTCGGTGCATGTCTTCCCTCTGCTGTGATGTGGAGGCCAGGTGGGTACATTGCTCTGCTGAAGACTATTATTACTCAGACTGTGATGATTATTATTACCGCAAATCCTCTGTTCTAACTTCCTGTCTGCATTTTGCTGATTTTTATATATAAGAGGAATGGATCCATAGGGATTGTAAGACTTTAATCTGCAGGTGGCTATCAATCTAAAAACTATCACTGTCCCCTTGAAAGAAATTACCATTCATTTGTTTTCATGTTATATTTCAACACTTTCCCTCTTATTTCATTTCCTCTTGCTCTCCACAACTCCCCTTTGTATTATATGACTTAATTTTCCTGAAGAGCAGCAAATGTTACAGTTCAGTGGTATTTTGAGGCCTCTTAAATCCCAGGGACTGTGCCTCATAGATTTCAGTAAACTATGAAATTAAATATGGCGCCTCCTGTGTGAATTGGATTTAAATATCCCTATAACTCCAGCAAACGAATAAAAAAAAAGAAGAAAAAAGTAAGATTAACTTTTAAATGATGAAGGGAATCCTCCTGTGCTACTGCTTCATAATTAGGTCATTAGTGCAAGCATGATGCTTCATAATCCTTCCCAGCAGCTAGTATGATACCACAGATCCGTATCACCCTGTTATCAGCTCTCCAGAGATGCAACTATTGCTTTTCTTCAGAATCTCACCTGGACAGTGAAAACAAACAATAATAAGCCATAAATCCACCTGCGTTACATGCCCACTGCCTTGATATGATTTAGAGGAAGCAAGTTCAGGTGAATCCTGAGCAGTCTTTATTGTCAGTGCCACTCAAGTAATTCACATAGAACCATTTTTTTTTTTTTTACATTATATATATTAAAAATAACAGCATTGCCTCATTTTCAAAGCAGCCTGTACTACCAAGTTGGACACAAAACATAGCAGTTTGCAACCTTTAACAAAAAAAAAAAACCACACTCATTTAAAACGAGTGTTAACAGGAGAGTTCAGAATTCACTCAGAAGTCACTCTGAGTAAAAACCACATGACAAAAGAAGATTCTCTAATCTGATGAGGCAAAAATTGAATTGTTTGGGTAGAACCACAGGCTGTAAAGATGGACATAGCAAGAAACACAATCACCCACTGGTTTATGTTGAAGCTGAATTAAATGATGATGGTTATATGGTTAAGGGCATCTTTTCTGGTTCCAGTCTCCCAGCTCACAGATAACCATGGAGCGTCATTGGTATGTGAGCTAATAGACAAGGTGCATTGTAGGCTAAACATTTGATCGAAGGAGCAAATTAAGCTAAACGCAAATTCTATTGGGACTTTTTTGGATGAGAGCCTGTTGGACCAGGAGATTTTTTTTGGAGCCAGCTCCTATGCAGTGTCCCTTTGTGCATCTCCTCATTACCCATAACCTGCAAGTGCACGCGTGAGGGACATACATTCGAACTGCTCCTCCCTTTTCTTCTCATGTGAAGGTTAAAAAACATCACTTGGCACCCTCATCCTACACAAACTCCATCGGCATGAAGGACAGCTTTTAATGTGCTGTTGCTCTATTCGTTTCTTGCCAGCTTTCAGTGGAGGTGGACCCGCAGAACACAAAGCACATACTCTCGCCCAAAGTCAAAGCCAGCAAAAAGGCTGTCTTGCCTGAATCTGACCTTTGAATTGGCCTGAGGAAACAATAGCATTCATGCAACCCTTGCATAAGAGGGTTCAAGAATACATGGTCTCCAAACCCATGATAAGAATTGTATGCTCATATATGTGCTTGATAAAATAGGAATGATGCTAGAAAGAGTATCAGACCATTTCAGCAACTGAACGAAAGAACATGTGGTTATGGTGGTGGTGTAATGTTGTGGGTGATATTTTCTTGGCATGCTTTGGGCCCTTTAGTACCAACTGAGCATCATTTAAACACCACAGTCTACCTGAGTATTGTTCCTGATCATGTCCATCCCTTTATGACCACAGTGTACCCATCTTCTGATGGCTGCTTCCAGGAGGCTAACGCACCATGTCACAAAGCTCAAATCATCTCAGACTGGTTTTTTGAACATGACAATGAGTTCACTGTACTCAAATGGCTTCCACAGTCGCCAGATCTCAATCCAATAGAGCACCTTTGGGATGTGGCGGAACAGGAGATTCACATCACGGATATGCAGCCACAAAAATCCGCAGCAACTGCGTGATGCTATCTATCATGTCAATATGGACCAAAATCTCTGAGGAATGTTCCCATGTTGAATCTGTGCCGCGAACAGTTAAGGCAGTTCTGAATGCAAAAGGGTTGGGTACCCAATAAAGTGGCCGGTGAGTGTATAAGTAACTGCATGGAGATGAATACATAATTATCTGATAGTAAGTAAATGAGTGGAAAGAGAAAGGTCAAGATTATCATAGCTTCAAAAGAACACTGGCATCTCTTCTATAGAGTGTTTTCACTTTATACAGGACTTCAGACAGAAATATCTTTACACCAACATTTTTTAAGACATAGTGGAAAATCATATTTGCTTCGAGATAAAGATAAGAGAGTTTCTGTAATGACCCCTTTCTAGCTGTTGGGCTGAACCAAGAGAATATTTGGCACCAGCTTAATATCCGTTCATGTAGCGGTTCAAAAAACTATCTCCTCTTCAAGGAAAATATTTTAAAGTAAATGAAATCAGTGAATCACTCTGAAACTAAATATGTTAAACTGTTATGCATGTGGGTATATTGTTAGCACTCAGAAAACATTAGCTGAGATTTTTGCTTCCCAGATTGATTTGACAAGTCTAAGTTTAAGATGTCTGCATTGCATGAATGGAACCATGAAATACTGTATCTCCACAGAAAACTACTACTTCAAACTGAATTTGAAATGTGGGTTTAAAACAGGGAAAAATACTCATTATAAATATAGGGAAACTCTATAAACCATCCTCAAAAGGAATTTTTATGAGTCTGGAATTTCTAATAAAAATCAGTTTGAGATTCAAAACTAAGGGTGCTCTTTGTGAGCTGGTGGGAGCTGTTCAGCAGTCCACTTTGAATTCCTATAGTGGAGCATTGTCTTTGAAAACGCGCTTCATGTTTCAAACAGACAGCCCATGAAATGAAAGAGTAAGCATCGGATAAAAGAGTCTCACTGTTGATAATGGCTAGAAAGCCAAGACGGCAGAAAGCAGCCGGCTATGTCTCATTTGGGCCTCATTCAAACCAAACAGACAATGGGCCATTAAATTGTGACATGTTTACAGCTTTGTGTCATTTATGAATGATGTACAGTATGTGGTGTAACATTTCAAGGGAAATGACAAGTTACAACTGCAGCTGCAATATACCAAGAACACGCAGATTCAGCAGGAAACAAAAACTATGACAACTGGATAAGGGCTTTGGTAAATGGCTCCATAAGTCTCCCTTGTCACTTACATATATGCTGTCCCACGTGATCCATCATGGCAATGATTGGAACCGGTATCAAGCACAGGTCGAACCAGAAGCCGGCCCCTTTAAGGGAGTGCAGAGAGAAGGAGACTTGGCATGGTTGGCCTGTTTAAAGGTGATGTAAACAGGCCCTGATGGATGAAGGACTCCCGTCCATCCATCATCCTTCCATCCTGAAGGGCCTTAATCTTCTGCAAACACAATCCTGCCACTGCGCCCCTCATCTCGTCTACCTTGTCTCTCAAGTCCTTAATAATATCCCTTCGTTTGGGGACCTTGTTCCTGCAGTAACAAGCACGCTCTCACTGGACAGAAAGAAATGACACCGTCTAGAGGTTAAAAGCCCGGAGAAGCATCAGGGAAAGGACTCTTGAGCTAAGAGTTTTCTCATTTTACCCGGCTCATTATTTATTACTGCTCTGACATGAATAATGCAAGGCCAAACAATTGTTGACATCTCATTAATTGAAGAGCCCCAGATGCTATAATCTTCTATTGAGGAAATCTCTG
This sequence comes from Paratilapia polleni, assembly GCA_015106735.1. Taxonomy (NCBI): domain Eukaryota; kingdom Metazoa; phylum Chordata; class Actinopteri; order Cichliformes; family Cichlidae; genus Paratilapia; species Paratilapia polleni. The sequence continues at coordinate 14,858 of VUQI01056188.1, read as the reverse complement.
AATTTGATTTTAATTTCTTTTTTCTCTGCTTAAACTACTGACAGTCTAAGGGTGAATTCAAAAAGTAGAAAGGAAGAAGAAATAAGGCTTGTTAACAATACAGGTATTGATGATAACTGGATGATAGTTCACATATGTTGTGTGCTGAGACGAGCTGTTAAAATGCCATTTGTTCACAGGATGACTGTATAACCCACTTTTTTCCTGCATACATCTGTTACGGTACTGTATACCCTTTGACTTTGAATTGATTTGAGGCATTAGTTAAGTTTTTGGCTTTCTGTCAGCTGTTATGTCTCAGTGCCCTTCCTGTTAACGCTGGCACAGCCAAGCTGCTGTCTCAGCTAAATAATGTAAGACTTCAGGGCCTGATGGGAAGCTTTATAAATGGTTGCCAGCCTGGCCACCAGACATCATTAGATTTTGGTTGCCAAAGTTGATAGAATGGTTGACTTATCTTGATAAGTTTCAAGATGAGTGATAGTGGTCCTATGTGCCTATAGCCCATATTTCAGCACAGGCAAGTGATAAAAGTGATAAAGTACATTTGTCAACAACACAAATTTTTTGGTCTTTTTTTCCCTTCTCACTATTATATACACAGAAACACACAAATTTAGTTTATTTCAATATTATGTATCCATTATGAAGTAAATACTTCCAATCAAGGGAAGCATTTCATGTATCAAGTGCAGTATTTTGAGTTTCTTGCACATCTTTTGGCCAACATAGTTGGAGGACATGTTGTACCAACAGTATATACCATTGATCCAAATGTAAAACTTTATTTAAACATTAACAAAACCGGTGCAACTACAATGGAGGATTAAAATGTCGGTTAGTTAAGTTGAGATGACCAGTTGCAAACATGGAAACATCTAGAGCTGCACATTGCTTACAAGAAGAGCAAACTATAGTCCTTAAAAAAAAAAAATCCTGGCCTAAAAACAAGTCTTGTAATATACAGCAGTCCTGTGTGGGTTTAAAAATCTCAGTCTCACTCCTGTGGCTTACACGACCGACAACCTGCCTTCCTCCTAATGTGAATTTTGTTGTTGTCTCAAAGCACTATGACTGGAAGCACTACTATGAGGCTTTTTTTTTTTTTCATGTCCCTGCACAAAAAAATTTAATATCTGTGCCTATTATTTCACTCGTAGTGAAAACAATCTCACTAAGTGATATGTCTTGATATGCAGTACTGTAGTTTACACTGTGAACACTTGAAGGTCTAAACCTTCTAAAGGGCAAAAGTTCATTAACCTTCACTATCAAAAGAGACATTTTTAAGCAATTTCTGACCAAAAAATATGAATAGAGAAGCAAAACATATTTGAGCCTTATAATTTACCTTATTAAGTATAGATTAGCCTCAAAATTATTAATTTAAAATCTTTTAGCAAATGTGACTACTCTATAGTGGACTATTCATGATTATTTACTACTTTAAATTTGCATTTTCATTACAATAATACCATGTTTTTGTTGCATTGTTTTAAACTATAGAACTAAAATAACAAAAAATGTTTACTTTTTAAAATTATATATATAATTATATATGGTTAAAATTATATATATAACCATCAAAATACTTGTATCTCAGTATATTATACTGTATATATATTTATACCTGTATATACAGTATAATGTACTGATATCTCTCTCTCTCTGTCTCTCTCTCTATATATATAAATTTAAATAAATATAAAATACACACACACACACACACATATATATATATATTTACAATTGGAGAATACAAACAATCACTTAGAGTACTGATAAATAGTAATCAAGATGTTAAAACAATAACGATTCTTCATTTCCATGTTCATGTTCAACTAGCTTTTTGTCAAAGAGAGCCACAGGGAGCCACTGGAAATTAGTAAAACAGGCGCATATGGCTCCACAGGTTTGTAACCCCTGGTCTAAACAAACACAGTAGGCCATATTGCAGTAATATTTCCACATACTTTTGTGTACCTATGTGGAGCTTCTTGGTTCTTTCAATTCTGATGAAGGGAAACCTTTTGATGTTATGTGATATGTGTGTAATAGTGTGAGTTTAACATCCTGATGATTTTGGAAACATCCTTTGCCCTTTTTACATGATGAAGCCCCCACAAACCAAAACCATCCCCATAAATGGCTTCCCCAGTTTGGTGTAAAAGAACTTCATTAACCTCATTCATTCAATCCTTAAAGCTGAATAGTAACAAATTTAAAAAAAAAAATGCTGTGGACATCCTCTTTGATGCCCATGGTTTTGTTCTGACTTCTTCAGTCACATTTGGCTGTAATATCCCAGATACTTTAGGCCACTTAGTCCTTTTTGTAATATAGTTTGGGTTTTTTTTAATATATTTTCACATTATCTGAGCAGTATACTAGGTTACTCTTACTGCAAAATTAATGAGTTCATTTACTGATGGCTTGATGTAAACATAGGTTTAATTTTTTTGGTTTAAATACTGAAACATACATTTAATTCATTCTAGCGTGTACAACATACATTTTGTTGCAGTGAATTTCTTTTTTCTTCTCTGTTAGAGAAATTAAAGCATACACAGTTACTACTGCACATTCACTAAACAAGTTTAAATGTGTCTTGTCATCGTGGGTTGTCAGTTATTCATGGGTGACCATTCTCTAGTCTGTATAATTTTTTTGTCCAGACTCATTCAGTTATCACTCACCACATACAGTCTCTGTATCTCTGCCATGTACCTCGGGCTCTAACCATCACTTGAGTGGAGAGTTTAGTGCAGAATCAGCCTATAATTGTGAGAAGCATGAAAAAAAATGAAATGGATGCCTTAAATGCTTCTGAGTACCTTTGTATTTTTGGTGGGTCAGTAACAGAGTAATCATATTCTTCACACTCTACATGTCGCCGATTATACAAGTGTTTCTTAAAAGCAAGCAAGAAGTAAAGAGGCAGAAATGATACAGGTTGTGTTAAACATCAGTTTGCACCAATGCTTTCTCATCCCAGAGTGTCAATTAGATCCATTCTGTGAGAAGCTGCTGGCATCAGAGAGCTACACACAAGCTGTCCTTTGACGTTGGTGCCTTAACAAGTAGGCAATGACTATACGTGTGCAAAAGGAGGTGGAGGGGATGCAATGGCTGAAGTCAAAGGTTTCTCAGCCAGGAGACTGTGGTTCATGACCCTGGGAGGGTTTTTGTTTTTTTTGGGGGAGGGGGGGCTGTCACTGTCACACCGCATGGTTGGATTTTAAAAACTACTTGATTAGGCTAAAGATTCTGTATGGGCTTCACAACATTACGATGCCTTTTGAAAAACAATGCTGCTGATGCATTCAAATGTGACACCAGGGGGTCCTGAACAAAGGGCACCTTGTGCATATCTCTGAGACTACATTGGCTTTGACAAAATAGCAGTATTTGATGTCCTTGGGAATGAGAACTGACTGTTTTCGTTCAGCTGAAAAAGGACAAAGCCTAAAACAAAGATTAAAATTTAGATCATGTCAGAATTTAAGGGTGGCATATTGTATTGAAGGTCTTTAAATAAATAATGAGTGGGCTTGCTTCTATCTTAACTACCATCTTTACCACCTTGTCTATATCACCTAGACCAGGGTATATCACTATGGAATGCCACTGGAGTCTATGTTCGACTAAATGAATAACATTACATTTTTTACAACTCACTACCAGGTCTGTGGTTTGCCCGGTTCCAGGCCTCTCATTTGACTCTGTGTCAGTCTCGGTCATTGATTCATCCAGATTTATGCCTATTAGTGAAATAATTCACCAATGATAGCTTAGCAGCCAGCTATCTAGCTACATACACTGTATGTACATACACTACATACACTAGCTACATACAGTCACACTAGGGGAAGCAATGGTTGGAGACCAAAATTATTGTAACTGTGTGCAATGAGCTTGCGATCTTGTTGCCTTTAAAATAGTTGCTTTGAAGACGGGGACTAGGTCTGCGACCACTCACAGTCAGTTGGTGTTCTCCAAAAGAGTTTAGTGTGGCAAGACGGAGATAAAACAGCAATAAGACAGAGTCGCTCTGCTATCAGTCTGCTGTCAGTCTGTTCTCACTTTGCAGTTGAATGGGGTCAAGTTAGAAATTACATGCAATCTGTTTGTGATAATATGGCAATTAACTGTGATAAATTAGTGAAAATTGCAAATATGTTGCCATCTACATAAATAGATTCACATTTCACATTAACTGCTTACATTCAGAGTCCAGCCAGAATCACATAGATTTGAAACAGAAATTCAGAAATTCCTCCACAAATAGTGACACGGTTGCTGCAGTGATTTAACTGCAAAGTAGATACTCAGCAACCTTGCTTTTATATACGAATATACCCAAAATACAGTCAGTTGAGTCAAGTCCCCTATTGTAAAGATATGCATCCCAGATGAGTTGCCCTTATTGGCACAAAGTGACTGAGTGATTGCAATGTGTTGGCAGTCTATCTGCATTTATAAATTAGATAGCAATTATCTCCAAACCTTCGCCAATCTGTCTGAGAGTGAGACCATGATTGTTTGCAGACAGGTTGTCTCCAATGGGCGACCTTTGCAATGGCCTTGTAAAGGTTTGTATTTGAGGGTGTTACACCCTCAACCTTAGCAGTCACCCAATTTCCAGTTGGTCACCACAACTACTTCCAATTGGTTGCTGAATCCGAAAAGATTTGGTGCAATCAACAGGCAACCGTGGATTTTTTCTAGCTGCAAAGAGGTTGCCGTCCCTTTTTTACTCCAGTGTGACTGAGCCAAAAACAGCTTGGATTCAATCAGTGGTTCGTCAACCTGTGAGGCATAGAGCTATTTTTCCACTGGACATCCAAGCTGGATGAATATGATTAATGTAGGGAAAAGGTTTGATAATGCTATTGTGCTGACCTTTAATTCACTAAAATTTAACTTGGATCCCGTTTTTATTACTAATAACTTTTTTCTGTTAAATTGATACTGAAGTGGAGCATGGCAGGGAAAAAAACTGAGAACTGTTGGATTAGATCACTATATGTGTGTAAGCTGTTGGAAGTCAGCCTACAGAAATACAAACACTTATTTTCTCATCAGGTTCCTACCACGAGCGAATAAATAAATAAATAAAATAATATCTCCCAAAGTGGGCCTGACAGATCTTTGCCTCTGGTTTTTTTGTCTGTTTTCTTAAGCACCAGTAAGTATTTATTAATATTTGAATCTAAACCTACACATTAAGGGGTTGTTTTCTGTGGTGTAAGACAAAGCTATCAATCAAATTTGATAGGATTGAAGTCCAACTGTTGTCACATTTAGGTCATCCCTTTTTGCTGTCTAAAATAATGACAGTGTGTTTTAAATTGTTTATTGACTGGTTAGGGCAATGCAACATAAATACAGTTAGGTCCATAAGTATTTGGAAAATGACACAGTTTCTGTAATTTTGCCTCTGTACAAAATCACAGTGGCTTTTAAATCAAACAAACAAGATGTGATTGAACTACAGAGTTTCAGCTTTAATTCAGGGGGTTTAACAGAAATATTGCATTAACTGTTTAGGAGTCACAATTTTCAGGACATTTGTTTAACGAATCCCAAAGCTACCTTTACTCAAGTTATGATTATGGTTTATACATTAAAAACAGTGACACATTTACGATGGGTTATGATGCACTTGTGCCGGTCAATAACATATTTTTGTTTGCTGTTGGCATTCACTACAAAATACTGGCAGGGAGGAGAAATTGCCTAAAGAGCTACAGTGTAGAGCTTTATTTGGCAAAAGAAGGAAAGATATATTTAGTGAGTCGGAGATACTGAGTGCTTTACAGAAATATTTATTGCCTGCAAAGAGACGTCCGCATTTTAGTGCAGAGATTCCATGGATATGCTTAGAAGCTGTGATTCACAATGACTGATATTATGAACTGTCTTTTATTATTCTCCTGCTCTGCTTGACTTCAGTGTGTGAGAGATAAAAAGAAACCCCATACTATCTGTCATTCTGTACTAGGAATATTAACTGTGGAAACACAGACAAAATGAAATATGATAAGTATGAAGAGAAAACAATCAATATGACAAGAGTTTTTCCTCATCTTGGCTGAAAATCCTTGTAAGGGCGTGAGGGTTATTGATGTTCAGTGTTCTCTTTTGTCTAAACCACTGCGGAAAAGTTTACTTTTAAGCAATATGAGTCGAAACAAGCCAAAGTTAAAACTTTTACAGGCAAACTTCCGCTGTGCTGCAGGCGAAAGAAAACCCACTGCAATAACACAATAAGAAAGTACTGCAGCACATAAATGTACATGTAAAGTTAACATTAGCAGAGGGAGTGACCCGCTGTGACTGCTAATCAGAAAAGGTCTTAAGCTGCTGCACTGGCACGGCCAGAAACAGAGCCCTGTGAGGGGCCCAAGTGCCACCTGGTCCTCTCTTTAATCCTTTAACCTATCTTACATGCCCCACTAAACAGTCACACCCCTCACTGTGGACAGCTATTAATCATCCATTAAACTTTATTTCAGTTTGGTCCCACATGACTTAGTAATATCTGGCCTAAAACACACACTGCGCTCTTTCATATTTTTCTGCTCCGCTCATGTGGTCTCTTGCCAGTGCGATTTATATCGTAATCATCGAGGCGTTCCCTCATGGGTGCATTGTCCTTTGAGGGAGAAATGATAGGTATGAAACAGACTCCCAGGCCTTGGATAGATGTGTTGTTTTATCTTGCTCTTAGCTGTACAGCCAAGTGAAGTGTAAAATCACAGAAAATGCTGCAGCATCGAAGCTTCCCCCAGGCTCAGAGGCAGCAACAGGTCTTGGGAATCCATGCAAAATAAATACTAATAATAAACATAGCACTCGGTGTGACACACAGCTTGTGTTTAACTTGTCAGTAAAATCTGGTTTTTTGTTTTGTTTTGTTTTGTTTTTTTCTTTTTTCCAGCCTTTCGAATATTTAATGGCACGGTAATGTGCCAGAGAAAAGTGTCTTCAAAGGGTGACATAAATATACCCCCACACACAGATGGAGAAGATCTAATCACAAACCTTTTAAATGCCTTAAAAACTGTTAGGCAATCACCAGTGACTTAAACTGCAAGGGCACGAGTATTTAATCTTTAAGAAATCCTTCTGAGTCACTCCGCTCAGTGGATTTTTATGTGTTCGTGTTCCAGAGGCATTTCAGACTCAGTGGAACTAAGAGAGAAGGACTTAACTCTCTCTGCTGGTGTGGCTGACATCCCTACACCAGAGGTCATCATAATTCACTCTCAAAGTCAATACTGCTGTGTTGTCAAAACAAGAACAATCTTGACTAGCATTCGCCTTTCCTGTAGACTCTCACATCAGTACTTTACTGGAGCAGTAGCAATTTTTCTATCACAGTGCTAGGACTCACCAGATGGCTGCTATATTACTTGGGAAGGTCTGACGTCCATCAGTCTGGATGATAAAATTATTTACAGGTGTAACACTGCAATCCAGAGACATGCCTGTGAAAATGTGTCACATGGTCCTCACAGCACAGCAAAAAGGATCCTGCTCACATGCCTCTATGTATTTGTCAAATATAGACTTGATGCATAGGCCTTTTAATCAGTTAATGTGAAACAACACATGCTGATTTTGACAGAATGACTTTTACCTTGTTACATTTAATTTAATTGGGCTTTGGGTAATTTCAAACAGATTTAATTACTTCTTGATATCAGTGGAGGTTGTATAATTTGACTGTCATCACCAGAGAAAAGACAAAAGTGGTTGTTTAAGGCCTTAAAAGTGCAAAAGGTGGCGGATGCTCGTATTAAATATGCCCAAAGTTTCAAGTAAGACAACATATGTGCAATTAATCCCAGAGAATCAAAGGCTCAAGCATCAGATTGCAACCATAATTGTTCATTTTCAACCCCCCCCGGCTCTGTATGACGTCAATGAGAACAGATTTCCTCATATGGTTATCTCAGGCAAACAGCTCTGGTTGCAAGCACAGCAGCCTCACCTGCCTGTTTAAAATTTCTGTCCATGAGGGGCGGCCAATCAGAAGAAAGCAAAAATATGGAGCTGGAAATGAGCATAATGGGTTCTTTTTTTGAGGTGGTGGAGGCCTTAGACAGACGTTTACATTTACAGTATACTGTTTTATACAATATACTGTATAAAAGTATACCGTAAATGTCCATTTGCACACTCAGTACACAGTAGTATTATGCTACATTTTCTGTTTGCAATACAGACAAAACATTGGCTCTGGAGGTGTACAAAGCTTGTGGAATTCCTTCATTTAGCTGATTTCCTTCAGCAATCACCTGTGGATTCTTTTAACCCTAACACCAACAACATTACTATGCCCATAGCCAAGTAGCTTTGCTTTTCTAAATCTTAACCATAGAGAATAAGTCAGATTTTGAACAATCCAGTTTGTTGTTTTGAAAGGTGCTGGGCCCCACAGGCTGTTGTGTCCTTAGCAATCTTAGAACCCACAGGCTAGTCTGCTGACTCTGCCCCTATTTTCTTGGTTTCACTTGTAGCCAGCAGATACACAACCTATAGTTTCCTGTTTGATCCTCCTTGGCTATTATTTATAAATGCAGACACATTTTAAAAAGTTAAAGAAAGTTTCAATATTGCATTCTGTCAGTGCAGTCCCTGTTTTGCTCTCCATACGGACCTTTTACTTGCATGCAACCAAAGCCTGCTCAGAGATCATGGTTCAGAGTACTCAAACTGCAAGTGGACTACAAACAGAAACCAGAAAAATTTCAGTACCAAAAATCTTGTCTTATGCCTACAGGTTTTCCATAATTCATGTCCAGATGTGATAGAGATTATGCCCTCAGGGACTAATTCAAAAATCAAGATACTTCACACCTCACAGAAGGCCACTATGGGACATTTGCCCTGATTCACGGTCAAAGGAAGTGTCTAAATATTTCCAAAAAGAAACTGGAAAACCAAGTAGACTTAATAAAGAACTGGTTTAGTTGGTTGTCTAAATATTTAACTCTTTTTGGCAAAAAAAAAAAAAGAAGTGTGTGAGTATATCCAGTATAGTGCGTTGTGTGATTATATGATCCCGCCATAGTCAGTACATAACAAAACAGCAGCTTCTGGTATATGTACTGTATTATTGGGGAACATCAAAGCCATCACAATTGCATCAAAACATTGAAAAAAAATTTTAATGCACAAATTTTATATAAATTCAAATCAGCTCTTTTCAACAACATTCATCTTGAAGTCAACATCCAACTCAGTGGCAAAGAACTGCAAAAGAGCTGAAGGTGTCATCTTTTTCATTTCCTTCACCTTCTCCTCGGAGTGGATATTTCTGAGTTATTTCACACTTGCCTGGGGGAATAAGAGTGTAACTCAGCTAAAGCTGCAACTACTGGTGGCACTGCTTTACCCAAGAGTTAATAAATAGCAAGCAAGAATAATGTGAAATTGTAATGGAATATGAAATACCAATGATAACATACCACTGGACGTGAAGATTTTCAAGAACCCAGGATTTTCCTTATAATATCATAACTTCCACCAAGCTTCCGACTGTTTATCATTTTAGTTTTGTGGCTCAGCTCAGTTGCCCTTTTCTTTCCTGTATAGTATAAAAGAAATTCAGCACATAGCTTTAAATGCAGCAGTCAGTAGCCTAAATTTAATTTAAACAGTATACTCCAGACAAAAACATATTTCATGCGAAACAGTAAAAAAATTTGACCTGATAAAAATGCATCAAAGCTTATGTAAGAGAGTGCACATGAGCAGTTATGCATGATGTTACCAATCATTAAAACTTAATTCAGTTTATTTTAAATATTCTTCAAATGTGCTGTAAGTATTTTGTTGTTTACAGCTGTTATTTCTACAAATGCAGAAAAATATAGAGATTATTTTTGCACAGTACCGAGACTGAGATTGTTTTAAAATAATAATAAAGTGTGGTTTGATTTAACCTGTAAGGGGTGTCCAAACAGGGAGCATTTCACTCCTAGCACATTACTTTGTTGCTGACGGTTTGACAATAGCAGGCATCCCAAGCTCCAGTTGTCTGTCTAAGGCCTCAGTCACACAGGCCTAGAGACCAGTCTCCGACCCCCTGGCAACCAAGATCTAAAACGTGTACTCGCAGATTGGTTGTCAGTCACTAGGTGAAAGTGGCCGCAAACAAGGTGCTGTACCAAAAACCTCCTTATGATTGCTTTGGTCACTAGCAGACTGCTACATTCTCTCACAGTTTGCATGGATGACCCCAACTCGTCTGCAATCATCAAGCAGTAGTGACACAAACCAGAAATGGAGACTGTTTGCCTTCAAAGTAAATGTTGTGCCTTACTGCTGTAACCAACACACTTCAAAAGGTGCAACTTTTGCACTTTTCACCATTTCTCTACCGCTTGGTGAGCAGTTGGTGAGTGTTTGCAGACAAGCCGGCGTCTTCCATGCAAACTACAGGCAAGTGCAGCAACTTGCTAGTGACCAAAGCAATCACATGGTGGTTTTCGGTAGAGCACTTTATACCTCTTTGCGACCAGTTTCACTTAGCAACTGCCAGCAACCTCCTACAACCACTTGCCACCCGGTCAGGGAATACACATTTTTCTCTAGTGACCAGAGGCTGCCAGGGGGCTGCCGACTGGTCTCTAGATCTATGTGACTAGGGCCCTACCCACTACTTACCATCCTGTTACCTGCCAATCAGTGGTGTCCTTCACTCTCATTGGTAGTCGCCTCAATCATTTACCTCGAAGTTGTGAAAAGTCTACTTCGGGACCCTCCCACTTCCTGTCGCCAGCCGTTATTTCACTCATGGTCGTTTGAAGCTGCTGATTGTCATTGACCTTCCATGATTACTGGTCGCTACATTTCTGCTAGTCACTAGCGCAATCCATTTATTTGACAAAAAAAAAAAAAAAAACGTTCTCAGCTGACACAATGAGAAATCAGAGAAATTTAAAGAAATACAATATTTTGTTTTTATGAATTGGTAGGATACCTCAATAATGTCCAGCTTGTTTATTTTATTCCAGTTTTATTTTGGTTTGGGTTTAAGACATTGAAATATTAATGCTTTGTTGACTGTAACTGCCAGTGATCAATTAATTAGCTGCCTTCTGTCAGGTGTGGCCACGGAAACAGTTAGCTGCCATAATTTGGTATGTGACCTTAATGCCTTACATGCCTTACCTTTCTTGACTCTGTATTTGAAATCATAAAGCCTTGTCGGTATGTCAGGCTGATTAGCAGCAGTCACCATAGGCACTTTCCATACAGGTGAGAGCTTCTCGCAGAATTTTGACTTATCTCATTTGTTTTAAATTTTTACAAAATTATGGAATAATAATCTCATTAGTTCAGAAAAATGGTGCAGATTATTGGTTGATTAAAAAAAAAAACGAAAATTGTTAAATTTCACAATATTATGATCCCGATATTAATACAGTGCAGATTTTTATTATTATTTTTTGCAAAATTATGGAATGATAATGGCATTCATTCAAAAAAGCAGAGCAGAATTGTTAAGGTAATGAAATGTTTTCTTGGAATTATGAGCTAAAAGTCTTGGTTTAAGAAAAATAGCAGACATTTTCAAGCAAAAGCTGCTTCTGTGTCTTCCAGAATATTTTTTTCCTAACAGAGATCTATAGTATGAAAAATCCTACAGTATATGCTTGGCTTAAACTGCCTTGAAATTTCTACCACTTTCACCCCACTGGGGCCTCTGGGCTCACTGTGTTGCTTTAGAACACTCTTACTCCAAATGAAACATTTGCTGTTACTAAGATCCAAACAAAGACTTCAACTTATTTGCCCTTCTCTCTCAGTGCCCTGCTACTTGGCAGAGTACTTCTTCAATGTCATGGCACAGCTCAAGAAAAATCATCTCAACACTAATCCAAAATTTCCTGATGGGATGAAACACATTCTTGATACAGGAAAGTAGAGAATAAAGGAGTATTCTGCAGGGTAGTAAATGCAAAGGGGTGTGAAGAATGACTCACAAGTTGCTTGTTTCACTCTGTTGGCAATAACAATCTGTCAGACAGCTTACCGGGATTCACTCAGTGTCTTATTTGAATATACACCAGGCCGAGGAGGAACACCTTATCACAGAGATGTGAGCAACTGTGATAAATTTGCTGTATCCAGCTGCACTGTGCTGATAAGCACCCAAATTATATTCTCTCTACATGCCTGCTCTAATTAAAAAGAGTCTCTCAGTTTTCTGCAAGTCACCATTTGATGTATTTAATCTTTGTTTAAAATGATGCAAGTAGTGCATAACATTTTGAGATTAGGTTTTCCAGTTCTTCAGGTGAAAAATAAATAAACAAAATATCATAGCCGTGCCCTCTTTTCTCCGACCACCTGCTGCTTTCAGTTTCAGTCTCTGCACATGGAAGCTGACATCATCAGTATTCAGCCCGCCTCTTCGCCTCCTGTCGCTTTTCACAAAGGAGCCCTCGGGGCATTAGTGGTGAACCTCTACCCACATGGGACCTGTTGGTCCCCCTGACACCTGTCTCCCTCAGGTTGACCCCAGTCACGCTATGGATCACGCTACGATGCCTCCAAGTCTGAATCTGTCGGCATGGTCAGACATTGACAGGCAGATACCAGTAGCCAGCATGCAATAAGCTTTCAAAAACAAAGGAAACCTTCCAGAGAATGAATTAAAAGTATCAACAGTAAGATCATATTTATTTGAACAAGTCTGGTCACTTTCACGGTCTGGTTGACTATTGATTGTCAAGCACTTTAGCTGAGAGAGATACACTTAATGGAATTAAAAAAGTTTTCCAGAATTGACTTGGAAAAGGCCAGGGCTGTAACGGTGGTAAAAAGTCACGCTGAATACAACAAGACGGAAATTTCTAGCAGCAGAAATCAATGCCTATCACTTTATAGAGTATTGTATATGATGTTAAAATCTTTACTCTCTTCTGTCAGTGGAAACACATAAGGAACAATTAAGTTTTGTGTGATGTTTCTCTATGAATGGTTAGGGGACCTTAAACAGAGTCATTAAAAAGACAGATGAATACATTCCAGTAACTGTGTCACTATGAGTTATTGAACCAGTATACCGTAAATGTCCATTTGCATATGTTCCGCATACTCATTACACTGTAGTATTATGCTACATTTTATACCTGCCAGCGATACAGACAAAATATTGGCTCCAGAGAGATTTCCTAAAGAATATCAGCCCCTGACTTTAATTATTTTTGTTGATTGTATTTCCAGCATCACTGAGGTAGAAGGAACACAAAAGCTGTTTTGTGCATTGACTTCTTTCCAACCTGCTGCTGTTTCAACTTCTTACTCATTACTCATTCACATTGTCTCCTGTCAGATTCACACTGCAGTAAAACCCATTTAGATGTTGTTTAAATAGTTTTTATTTTAAGCTAACTATTTAAATCTATTCAAATTTGTGTTGGTATTTTGCAAATGCAAATGTACTTTGTCGCTGTTTTGGAAAATGTTTTGGACTCTAATTTTTTGATATCATGCTAGGCTAAATCATTATTTATAATTGTCAGTTTTTAAATTAAATATCAGGATTTTGTGTGCATGTGAACAGATTGTAATTAAAAACACAGGCCTGTTTTTGCAGCCATGTTTCCTAAAATACTCCTGTAAACACATGTTTTACAGCATCATACTGCATGAATAAGTTAGAGGAAGCTTTTCCTGGAGTCTGATCTACATCTGATCTACATTTGGATCACAGATTTTTGATTTAAGGCCTGTATTTCTTACTATTTCTCTTTTGATCTTACCTGATGCCTACAGTACTGAATACATGCACAGATACTGACTCTGCATAGTTATACCAGCTGGAACTTTTTTGCTGACGAGGCAAACTGTTCACTTGTTCCACATAGCGAGCCATGAAAGTGACTCTGTGTTTTACATCCTAACTTCCCAAAGTAATTTACCCTGCAGCAGCTACAAGGCCCACACAACAACTGAAATGAACTGGATGCTATTTCATTTGTAACCACTGATGCACAAATTTAAAGTTGCAGGTAATCAAACCTGCATCTATCATGATACTGTTTTCTCTTGATTTAAGAGTGACAGCCTACCTAACCAGAAACACTCACTGGTCAAGATAAGAGTCATTTATTGTGAAATATTTTGTTAGGTTCCCCATTAGGTATGGCCATGTTTAGCTATTCTTCCTTGGGTCCACAAAAGATATAAGAGGTAATGACTTGTACTTGTAGTTGCATCTAGCTGGGGTCTGCACAGAGACAGGGACACTTCCACTGAACTTGCAAGGTAACAAGCTAGCTAACATACAGTGGTGTGAAAAAGTGTTTGCCCCTTCCTGATTTCTTAGTTTTTTGCATATTTGTCACACTTGTGTTTCAGATCATCAAACAAATTTTAATATTAGTCACAGATAACCTGAGTAAATACAAAATGCAGTTTTTAAATGATGATTTCATTTATTAAGGGAAAAAAGATATCCAAACCTACCTGGCCGTCTGTGAAAGAGTAGTTGCCCCCTAAACCTAACAACTGGAGGGTTTTCGAGCATGAACGGTCTGTTTAAGGTCATGCCAAAGCATTTCAGTCAGATTTATATCCAGACTTTGACTAGACCACTCCAAAACCTTCATTTTTTTTTTTTTTGAGTCATTCAGAGGTGGACTTGCTGGTGTGTTTTGGGTCATTGTCCTGCTGCATATCCCAAGTGCTCTTGAGCTTCAGGGAACAAACTGATGAGCAGACATTCTCCTTCAGGATTTTCTGGTAGAGAGCAGAATTCATGGTTCCATCAATTACAGCAAGTCGTCCAGGTGCTGAAGCAGCAAAGCCGCCTCAGACCATCACACTACCAC